>JABUQX010028836.1:0-64300 GCA_015478945.1 Trachelipus rathkii | reverse complement strand
TTAACCTTATTAAATTTAATAAAATTAACGATATTTTTTTCCTTCATTGAATAATAATAAAATATTTTTCCTGAAAATAACTTTAAAAATAAAACTTTTAATAATATTAAATAATAAAATATTGTAAATCTCTCTAATGAAAGATAATCTCTCATAATCTCCTTCGTATTAAAGGTTCGATAATTCTGTTAACGTTTTCAAACTAAAACTTTAATCTCTATTTTTCATAATATATTTTACTTTCAAAATTTTTATATATTTTTATTTTCATATAATTCGCTCATTTTGCAGCAACAATGACTTTACTCAAATATTGCGTCTTTCAGAAAAGGGATTTGAAGTTTCAAATTGTTAGGCTAAATACAGGACAGCCATAACGACACTAACGCTCTCTCGTGGAGAGATTTTAAAGCTGAATAATAAGAATAAGTAGTCATTCCCGAAGATTTTTGGTGAAGAAGTCTTGCACCATTCCATAGTCAGTACATTTGAATAAATAGAATTAACACTCAGGATAGGGTGTGGTTTCTAGCAAGCAAAACTTGAACAACAGTTTATAATATATATAAATCCAAGTTGCTATAAGAGTTGATTTTGTTTATATAATAATTACTAATTAGAATCGGCAAGGAAAACACAAACCAAAAGTGTTTATAATATATTTAAAAAGTTCAAGGATTGATTTTCACTCTTAAATGAACAAATCTGTATCATTAAGAAGGCAAAAATAATTGAAGTTCTCAGCGAGACGCTAAAGAAAAAAAGGCAACAGAATTTAGAAGCAAATAGAAGTTCATTTAGTTATAAATAAAGTTAGACCAAACTTGAACACTTAAAGTTTGTCATTTAAGGATAAAATATGTTAGGTTTATTCCTCACCAAGAATGCTTTCTATTGCACTAATAATTTATTACCCATTCTCGAATTACAATTCCACAACACAAACGGCACACCCACATACTTATACACGAACACACATCACCAAACCCATCTCCCAACCTTATCCTCTATACCCATCCAACACACACAACCCACACCCCACCCAACACACACACACACACACACACACCACTCATATATATATATATAAGCCAACACTACTATATATATAGCTATATATTAGTTAATTTATACATAATAGCTAATATATAATAGATATATACATATATATATATACAGCTATATATATATATAATATTGAACTCACTATTTGTTCAAGTCATAATTGTGGAAGAAGCAACTGGCAATAAATGTTGTGGGAAGCATAGGACAAGTGTATCTTCTGTGTAAATTGAATTAATGAGGATTTCTTAGTGTCTAATCTGGAAACTGTAAAGGGATATTGGGGGACGTTTAACAGATAATTCTTTCCTTCCCATTAGGAATGGTAAAGGGATTAGTATTTGGGACGTTAACTAGTAATCCCCTAATCCCAAGGAATATCTACCAGGTTCTTTGGGACACATTTTCGAGCACTTCCCATTTAATCTTATTTGCCAAAATAAGCATTATTATGTATTTATTATTATTATTATTATCTTATTATTATATCTATTATATTTATATTATATCTTTATCTATTATTATCGTCTCCTACTTTCTTTTGTTCCCCTTTCTATTGTTTTTCCCATTTCACTCTGTGTGTCACCGTATATAACTGCATAATAGCTACTATTTATTAACTAGTACTAATATAATTACTACTTATATAATTATATATACATTACTACCTATATATTATATACTACAATTACTATATATACCGTATACTATATATATATATATATAAAGGCATATATGTGTTTTTCTATGGGTGTATGCAAGTACAAAAGGATTGTGAGATATTAAAAGAAAAAAAAATTATATCTGCTGCATCACTATATACTATAGTAAATGATCCATATATATATATTAATATATACTATATTTATATAGTATAATTATATATATAATATATCATATATATATTATATAAATACTATTATATATATAATAATTATAGATATGATCTATATATATACTAGTATATATATAGATGATTATATATATATCATATTATATGCATATTATTATTATATACTATATATATAATGTTCTATACTATAATTAGATCTTACTATATAATATAATATATAATTATATATAATATATATCACTTCATATATAATATATATATATACCCAGTAAGTAAATATAATAAAGATATATATATCTATATACTATATATATAATATAAAGAGAAGTAATTAATATTAAAATTTAAATAAAACACACAAAACACCTACACAATCCGCCCAATCATACAAACAGTCATATATATATATTATACTTAATATTTACTCTATGATATATACGTATATTATAAGGTATAATAATATTTGTAATTATATATAGTATACTTACCATATCATATCAATATAACTACTACGTAGTATAAATATACATTATATATATACATATATAAATATTAGTCATTAACAGAAAAGTGGCTTGCTTACCATATATATATATATCATACAATACCATATATATTTAAATGCTTGTAAAATTACAAACTCTAGCGTTTTTTTCCACATTAAGAAAAAAAGAAAATTAAAAACAATGCATCAAATACATATGTAATCATCAGCTAAAGATCTCCATACTTTATAGGTTTTAATTTTAAAATACACGTCTATTATTTTGCGATTTTCTGTAATTAGTGACATTCAACAAATTGATGGCTGTTTTTGGTGTCATTTTAATTTTCAAAAATATATTGAAAGTTTTGTTGAAATTGATGTGGTACTAAAATTCATTACATTATTTTTATTATTATTATTACAATTGTCTATTATATAATTATTGAAATTCACTCTATTATGTATATATGTCATATATCATCCCTATTATTTATATCCTATTATAAGTAGTATTTTAGTAATTAGTAGCAGTTGTCTAATTATATTAATAACCAATTGATTTTGGATTTAAAATTTACTACTCATATATCCATTATTAAATACACTAAAATAATTATTATTAGTTACATATTGTTATTATTCATTATTGATATATCATTCATTCAATTATCATTATCATTACCATATCATTACATTATAATTGATTATTATTATTATTTTTATTCACTTATTATTCATTATCAGATTATATTATTAAATTACTATATATTTCTCTCCAAAAATTAGTTCCCATTGTACCTTAATCGTCTTGATGTTAGCAATTTTCCCAACAAGCGTGTTACATCGAAAGTGAACTGATTTTTTGTGCCATCATTTTTTTTTCGCTGTTGCCTTCAAATGGATAGCACGTATATATATATATGAAGTAAATACTCGTCAATTTCCTGTGTTTGTGCGACCAGGTGAGAGACTATATAATAATCTAATTAATCACGCTATATATCTATATTCAGTATACTATATATATTATAATATATTATTATAGTATGATTGCAAGCTTACACATTTAAAGGATTAATATAACATATTTGGGGAAAAATAAAATCTGAAGTGGGCTTGATTTGATTTAAAGGCCGGTGTGATTCAATAAAAGGAGATTAAATGTGTTTACATCAAAGGAAAATAAATGACTTGAAATGTAAACATTTTAGTTCAATTTAATTTTATAAAAAGGAATAATATATATATATATATATATATATCGTATATATATATTAACTAACTAGTATAGCTTACACAGGACTATGCTATATATATAAATATATAGTATATAGTATTATTATAACTCTATATTATAGTATATTATATTAAGTTATATAATATAACTTTCTTTTTGCATAAAAGCAGTGCGGCTAATATTTCCTAAATCGTATCAACTGGAATTTATTCCAATTTCCTTGAAAGAGGAAAATTTTTTCCTCAAAAAAAAAAAAAAAAAAAAAACACATCTCTATGAATTATTTCCTTAGGAATCATTTTTTCCCACCAAATATTTTTTTCCCTAGACAGATTCATTATTATGTTTTAATAAAATTAATATTTGTTTTATTTCTTTTTTTTCATTTCTTTTGTTTCTCTGTTTTTTCTTTTTTCTCTTTTTTGTTGATTTCATACCTTTCTGTCCTTTTTTCTTGCTTCTATCTCTTCCTCTTTTGTGTACTTTTTCTTTTTCTTCGTTTTTTTTCTTTTTTTTCTGTCTTTATCTTTTTTCTTCTGTTTCCCTTTTCTTTTGTCTTCTTTCTCTTTTCTCTTCTTTTCTTTCTGTTCTTCTTTTCTTTTCTTCTTCGTTTCATTTTAATGAAGAAGAATTAATTTCGATGCCACTCTCTCTCTCTGGTTCTCTCTCTCTCTCTCTCTCCTTTCTCTCTCTCTCATCTTCTCTCTCTCTCTTCTCTCTCTCTCTCTCTCTCTCTCTACTCTCTTCCTCTTCTTTCTTTCTCTTTCTCTCTCTCTCCTCTCTTCAAGCGCGAAGCACACGCACACCTAACTTAATTGATTAAGAATATACTAGTATATGATCAGATATTATACTACGGTACTATATCATATAATATATATATATCAACTCAGTATATAATACTAAATATACTATATAGTAAAATTATATACAATATAATATTCATGGGTTCGTGTGTGTATATGGGTATGTAGGTGCTGTGTGTGTTGTGAGCAATGATACGTAGATCTGTATATAGGAGAAAATAATCGGATCCATTAAGAACGTTGCCTGATTTAGACATTTTGAATCGATTTGGACCTTATCAACCATCCCTACAAAAACTTAATTACGCTCAATATCTTCCTGTACTTCTCACAATCATCCTTCTTGTTACCACCTTTAAATTCAATAGAAATAACGATTATTTTTTGACTTTCATCATTCGCAATAATAAGTAGAACTATATTTACCTGAAACCATAACTGTTAATAAAGATATAAACCATTAAATCCTAATATTAAATTAATCAAGTATCTATAACTAATCTGCTCTAACCTAACTTCTATTCAGCCACGAGGCGGCGCCCATCGATGTGGTGTAGGTGTGTGCATCGCGAGTGTCGGATGTGTGTCTTGCGATAAGCTAAGAGGACTAGGTTAGGATGCTGCGTTTTTGTGTATGTTCGTTGTCATTAAGTGTGTGTTTACTGCTATAGTATTCGCAATGGCTAAATAGACATTAAATTATTCAAAACGAAACAGTATTGGTGAGAATAAAACCTCACAACACTATTCTATCCTTAAATCGCACAAACTTTATAGTGTTCAAGTTTGGTCTAACTTTATGCTATCAACCTTTTCTAACTCTCTATATTGCTTCTAATATCTCTGTTGTCCCCTCTTTTCTTAGCGTCTCACTTGAGCACTTCTCCATTATCTTTGGGCTTTCTTAATGATACACGATTGTGTTTCATTTAAGAGTGAAATTCAATTCTTTCAACTTTCTTACAAGTATATTATTAAGACTTGCTTCTTGTTTGGTGTTTTCCATTTTCCGATTCTAATTAGTATTATTATTATATAAACAAAATCAACTCTTCTCATTTGAGGTGGACTTTAATATATTATTATTAGGTTGTAAATTTAGAATGTTATTGGTTATTTTTGTATTAATATATGACTGAAAGTTTCTTCCATTTTCAAATGTATTGATAATTAATTATTGATAGGTGCAATTTTTTTTCTTACAAATATCGACCTGACTTGTCGATCATTTTCCCTGTCGACCAAATGGGACTAGCTTCCCTAATAAGATAATTGATAGAATGTAGTTGGAAATTTGTTTCCCAACCCATAATTGAAAGACAAGTTGGTTAGATAACTTCCTTTTGTCGATCTTTATTCGAAGAATGAGGCTTTACCCTAACCAGATATAATAGATCCATTTTAAATACAAGAATATTAAAATCTGATCCATTATCTGTACTTCCAACATTGCTAACATGTCATTGGCGGATCTTGAAGAGAAATTTCTGTAATTATAAAATGCTATTTGCTATATTTATGCTATTTGCTACATCCATATTTTGCTATATTTATGCTATTTGCTATATCTATATTTTGCTATAGTTACGGTATTTGCTATATCTATATTGTGCTATGTTTATGCTATTTGTGTCCTGTCGTGTACTTTTTCCACTAATAATCTCCTACAATCTCTCAGAACTAAATACTCTGAAAAGGAACAAACGCAAATATACATTTTTGTCTTTGTTTTAATAACTCGTCACTTCTGAGTCACCTGGCATATAAATAGACCGTTAATGATTACCTTATCCATTTCAAATGTTTATTCATTATAAACACATTTTATAATTACTAAAACTTTACACATTTATTTACATAATTCATTTTGGATGCTTGCGGGAATTTATATTGTATCTTGAACTTCTAAACTATAATCCAAGAAATACCAAAAACTTAAGAGATCTAGCGCCCACGAAGAGAGATTTACACATCAAAAGAATGCAAACTTAGCGGACCTTTTTCTTAGATAAATCAATACTTAAGAATAAACATTTAGTGACTGTTGTTCTGCATTCATGAAAGTATTATATTCAGATTTATTCAGATTAATAAATAGGCAAACATATTCGAGAACTCTCTCCCTCTCTCTCGTCTCTCTCTCTCTCTCTCTCTCTGCTCTCTCTTCTCTCACTCCCCTCTCTCTCTCTCTGCTCTCTCTCTCTCACTGAGACACACACGCTTACCGACCCCTCTTATTCCTCTCACTACAGCACACACACCCACACCACACACATGATATCTATAGAGTTAATATACCACATCGATTATATACTATATATATATATACTACAATATATATATATATATATATATATACTTAGTATGTGTATGTTGAATTGTATTGGGTTGGAGGATGACTCAGTTGTATAGCACCGGGCTATTGTCCCACGCCCACATCACATGCCGGGTCCTGGTTCAATCCCATGAGAGGCAGTGTAATTCTTCTACCTTCTCATATATGTTCTTTCTTTAACATCTTATCTATATGCGAATTATGGGCCAAAATATTTAAAAACCATTCTATATACCTAATACTACTCTTAAACTGATATAGTAACTATACATCACTATTTATGATATTTATATATAGCCTATATATATATTATATATAACTAATACGCTACTCTATAGTAATAATCAGAAATATACTACTAATATATCGTGTTTGTAGGTGTGTATGTATGTGTGTATTTTGAAAGGTCGTACATTGAATTTAAAGTTATAAAATATTTACATTTTATTTCCATTTGTAACAAATAGATTTCATTGATAGCTTCAAATATTTCTAGAAACAAGAAATTGGTCTTTTATGATGAATTTGTAGTAGTCATTCTCCAAAGATTTTTGGTGAGGGATGTTCATTTGCACTTATTCAATAATTAATTATCAGTACATTTGAAAAATAGAAGAAACTTTCGTCATAGGGTGTTTGGTTTCAAGGAAACAACTCTTAAATTACAACCTATAATATATATAAATCCAAGTTGCTATAAGAGTTGATTTTGTTTATATCTGTGGTTCTCAACTTTTTCCAAAAGTTTATCGACTTAATCCTCCGCCCCCCACTTCAGAATTTTATATTTTAAAAAAGTTTATATATATATATATATATATATATATATATATTACTATATATATATATACTATATCTATACTATACTATAATTAATCATACTATAATACATAGTATTAGTATATATATATTTATATATTACTTATATATATTATTACTTACAAGTATACTATATATATATATACTATAACTATATAAATATTATACTATATACATATATAGTATATATATATAAATTATCAGTACTATATACCTAGCTATATGAATATACTAGTACGTATATATAGCTAATTTATACTATATATATACTATATAATATATATACTATACTATATGAATATATAATATATATATATACGTAATACTATATATATTATATCATATATATATATATTTATATAATATATACAATTATTATTTATATTAATAAATAATCTTAGGATTATTTATTATATGAGTCGGGTAAATGATGTACATTATTATTATTATTATTATTGATTTATTAAAATAGAATTACCAAATAAATGTCCAAAATTTATTTACGATTCAATAACATCATTTTGACACTAGTGGCGTTGCCTTGAGCCTGGGTGACTTGCTCACATAACGATTGTATTTCAGGAGAGATTGTTACTTAGGCATATCTTAACATCACTCTCTCTGCCCGCTAATGTCACTCCAATTTGTTTCTGGCTTTGTCTTCACTTATGTGACAACACGAACAGCCTCTTCGACGAGATAACGCGTTGAGGGAAAAAGCCACGAAGCAATATTTTAATTCTTCTTTTACCATAGAAGAGGATACGAATCTTTTTTTTTCGCCCAACAAATACTTCGTATCCAAGTCATTAAATAACATTGACATTCACCTCGTCCTATGCTTGAGCGCGCTCTAGCCTATCAGGATCTCCTCTATGACTGTGAAGAATACCTTTAGCGTTGCAGTTTTCACATGGTGTTTGAAAACGGAATTGAGATACCATTGGGGGGTATTTGCAAAGCTTCAAATAATAATCCTGAAATCTGGTTCTCCATGTTTTCTTTTCAATGTCTATTTTAAGTGAAATACAACTAAACCTTCCAAGTTCATTACCTCAATTTCAATTTTTCTCCCTAAAACAGCCAGAAGATTTAGGAAATCTGACGTAAAGGTTCCTTTACGATAAAATTACTTTCCACGACACCTCTCTCAGTTTCGCTATCTAAACAGTCCCTACTAATCCCTCTTTATTGTTTTGCATGAAATTCAATTTTTTTACCTTGTAGCTCGTATTTATTTCGTTCTTAACTAGGTCAAAAATATCAGAAAGGTAGGCAACATCTGTTCGTCTTTCTTTTAATGAATTGGCGAGACTGGGGTCAGCTGTGTCAAGAAATTCAGTAACTGTTTCAAAGAGGTTATAGAATCGTTGTAAACAATTTCCTTTAGAAAGCCACCTAACCTCCGTGTGTAGCAATAATCGTTCAAATGCCTCGTCTTTTTTCTTCACAAAGCTGGCGAAATAAAAGATCATTCAAAGAGTGGCATTTGATTTTATTGACGGCACTAATGACACAATTAAGAGACTCGTATAATCTTCCCAAAATTTTTAGCAACTTAAATGTTTGACGGTGAATAACACATTGAACAGTCATATAACCCCTGAAACAGCTTGCTTTAAAATGTGCCACTTAAAACCGCGATATTCTTACCAGTCATAGCTCGTAGTCACCGTCAAGGTGCACATGCATAGAATATTATGATAATGGGAATGTCTTTTTCGTTTAAAATAAACTTAAAAGTCACATTGGAATATACGAGGAGCCTTTCAGTGTCTAGTCGTAAGCGACTTTTAGCGAACAGCATTCTTCATTCATCTCGGCCAGTTTCATGTCATGAAACGAACACTACTGCTAATATAAACGCTACATTAGCTCTGAGGGTTGGTACTCCGTCGATCTGTAATTGCGAAACGTGTGTTTTTTTTCGTACATTATCTTACAAAAAAGTTGACCTGAATACTCATAGGCCTCTCATCGACTCCTTCTCGAAACTGAACTATTGCTGCCAAAAGGTAGCGTCTGTATTACGTTTGCTTGCGCCTTGGAAATCTCAGAGTATCAATGTATTCACCTTACACAGATCGGTAAAAAGTAGTAGTTTCATCCACTTCATTATGAGGCTTTGCCACCACTTAGCCACATCAACTAAAGCACACTTTGTAAGAAGCAAAGAAGTTCCTTTATCAATATTGACTGAAATTTTTTCGAGGCATACCAGACACTTACTGCTAGGTCTCGCTTCTATTACTTCCTCTTGTATATCTTTGAAGAAATCAAATAGGGACTGAGCTTTGACTTATCATTGGTTGAATTTTTGACAGATGTCTTGAAATCCTAGAAGTTTCATAGCCTTCGTTAGGACCAGAGTCTCTTCTCACATCAAAAGTCAATTGGCAATTTTTCATTTGATGGGTAAATGGCGACATGAATCGAGTGATTAGTAGTAATTTCTAACGATATATTGTGCCTAATAACGTCCTATTTACTAGACATAGTGTAATAATCACACGTTCACACGAAAAACCAACCAATCCAACACACGGTAAGGGTTTCCCTCATCACTAACAACGTTTAGGCACGATTTTTAAAAAGGCAAGCCAAATTTGCGAAAAGGTAAGTGGCTAGTCTCGTAGCATCTTCTGGCAATTCGTCTGCCTTAAAGTGTGGAGGCTGTATCTACTTAGTTTTTACTGGCACGACTCTCTGTGCAACTTCCACATATCCCGAAAGTTATTCCTAAAAAAAATCATCAACTTTCCTGCTGTAAGTTGCCAATATGTACTTTTAGTCAATGCAGTCATTCTTTTGGAGAGTAACCAAGCATATATATATATACTATATATATCTATATAGTACCTAAATAACCTTATAATTATTATATATATAATACATCTAGTATATATATAATAGCTATCATACTCTAATAGTACACTTCATTATATGCAATTTCCCTACAACACCGAAATAAATTATAGCTTATATTATATATATATATATATATATATTATATATATATATCAATTAATTTTATTTTGTAATCTCCCCCCTTACCGCCCCTCCTCAATAGCGCCCCCCTTACCGCCCCCTCCTCAATAGCGCCCACCTTACCACCCCCTGAGATGTCGTTAACGCCCCCAGGGGGCGGTACTGCCCTCGTTGAGAACCACTGGTTTATAAATACTAATTAGAATCGGCAAGGAAAACACCAACCAAAAGTTTATAATATATTTAAAAAGTTGAAGAATTGATTTTCACTCTTAAATGAACAAATCTGTATCATTAAGAAGCCAAAATAATTGAAGTGCTCAGTGAGACGCTAAAGAAAAGAGGCAACAGAATTTAGAAGCAAATAGAACTTAGAAAAGTTATAAATAAAGTTAGACCAAACTTGAACACTTAAAGTTTGTCATTTAAGGATAAATATGTTAGGTTTATTCTCACCAAATACTGTTTCGTTTGAATAATTAATTTATTACCATTCGAATACTATACATAAACACCAACCACCTTATCACACAACTTTTCTACAAAACTCTCCACCTATCTCATACCCATCTAAATCTCACACGCACACGCACACACACACGCACCCGCACACGCACACCACACACACACACACACACACACACACACACACACACACACACAACACACACACACACACACATATATTATATATATAGTGTATTAACTATCTGATCATCATAGTACCTATATAACTACTCCTGCTAGTACTGATCCAATCAGTTGCGCAGCATAAACAATGTATCTTCTTTAAATTGATTAAGAGGATTTAAAGTGTCTAATCTGGAAATGTAAAGGGATTTATTTGGGACGTTTAACAGTAATCCTTTAATCCCAAGGAATGTAAAGGGATTTATTTGGGACGTTTAACAGTAATCCTTTAATCCCAAGGAATGTAAAGGGATTTATTTGGGACGTTTAACAGTAATCCTTTAATCCCAAGGAATGTAAAGGGATTTATTTGGGACGTTTAACAGTAATCCTTTAATCCCAAGGAATGTAAAGGGATTTATTGGGGACGTTTAACAGTAATCCCTTAATCCCAAGGAATACCCGACCAGGTTTATTTCGGCGACACATCTTTTGACACTTTCCATTCTATCTTATTTCAGAATTAGCCCATTCACTCTTATTTTATTATAATTTTAATTATATGATTTTATTTAATATTCATGGTTATTATTATTATTATTATTACTTATTATTATTATTATTCATTATATATTTTACCACTATTTAGTTGTTGCTATTATTATTATATATCTATTACAATGCTTATATCATATTATTATTTTAACATGCATATTTTATTAAAAAAGCCACCCAAATGTATTCTGTCTACAGAAGAAATTTTCTTTTAGTTATTATTTTTTAAAATAAAACTATGAAATTTAAAAACAGTACCTAGCTTTCGTCCGTACACTTCGGACATTTTCAAGGATTAGTTTTATTTTTTATATTTTAACAATTTTGATAATATAAATATTATTTAAACTAATAACAAAAATAAATAAACAAAATTAATAATTTTAAAAGTTAGAAAAGTTAACCTACGTTGACTTTTGTTATTTAAATATGTTTTAAAAAATACTAGGGGTATTGATATAATATTGAAATGTTTCATTACTGGTTATGTTTCCTTAAGAGCAATGCATTCCCCGAGGCGCAATTCATAAAAAATTCTTTCTAATTTGTTATGATGGAAAGGCCCTCTTTTATGCTGTTATTGTTATCAGGATTTTTTGTGGTGTTCTTCCTAATATGTTCGAAATATTTTACTCGGCTCTATACTTTTGCTGCGACATTCTCATGTTGAGGGCTATTCGTTGTGTATCCGAATATAAGCGGCGTTACAACCACTTTCAGAACATTGAAATTGGAACACAACGTTGCTACTCTCACCATCGAAAGCGCTTCACGAGTAGAGAAGGACGAGCTCAGTTTCAAATGGCTTATAGAAAGATCTTACTATAAGCTTCTTCCCGTCTTTTGCTTTCAAGTATGTTCTTTCAAAATTAATTTTAATTTGTTTTCTCCTCTTTTTTCTGACTAATATTATCGATTTTACTGAAGTATCCTAACAGAGCTTTATTATCTTTTTCGATTTCACTTCTGATAGTAGTTTGGCGAGCATAAATTATTTAACAGTGTGCTTTAAGTTTTTTCTATAAAATACTGGAGGAAGTATATCATTTGTTTATCAGATTCTTTTGTTATTCTTTAAATGTTCTATATCAAAAAGCGGTCCAATCAGGATCGATATCTTAAACAGCTCTGTGAACTAAGGTCTTTCACATGGGCTAGCATATTTTGTCATGTATGGAGACCTGTGAAAGGAAGCTACCACAGCACATTCTCAACGCATAAATGGGGAACAAAGACGTTTGAATTTTGACTCCTTCACTCCCCTAAATACTACAACAATGCCTACCCATAAAACTTTAGTTCACCAAGCATTTAAGATAAATACGTTTACTGATTGGACCCTTTTTGATTTAGAAATTAAAAAGCACAATAACAATAATTTCCGTCTAAACAATAACTTCGCCCAGTATATTATAGAGAACAACTATAACACACTTTAAAATATATTCGCCGAAATACGTATTCGAGATGAAAACGTGAAAAGATGAAGCTGCTAAGTATGGATTATAAACCTGATAATATTAGTCAGAAAAAAAGAGCAAAACAAAATTAAAAATTAATTTTGAAAGAACATTATTTAAGCAAAAAGACAGGGAAGAAACTTATCTAAGATCTTACTATAAGCAAATCATTGAAACTGAGCTCGTTGCTTTCTCTACTTCGTGAAGCGCCTTTCGGGATGGTGAGGACACGTAGTCTACTTTGGTACCAATTTCAATGTTCTGAAAGTGGACTGTCTAACGCGCCGCTCATATTTGGATACACAAACGGAATACCCTCACACATGATAATGTCGCCATAGGGCATAACAGCTATACGCGAGTAAACTATATTTCAAACATATAAGGAAGAACCACCACAAAAATCCCGATAAACAGATAAAAGAGGGCTTCTCCATCATAGCAAGAAAGAAAGATTTTTTATGAATTTGCGCCTCGGGGAATCATTGCTCTTTAAGGAAACATAAACCAGTAATAAAAACATAAAATATAATGAAATGTCGTAATTTTTTAAACATATTTAAATAACAAAAAGTCAACGTAGGTTAACTTTTCTAACTTTTAAAAATTATTAATTTTGTTTATTTATTTTTTGTTATTAGTTTAAATTAATATTCTGTATATTATCAAAATTGTTAAAATATAAAAAATAAAACTATTCCCTTGAAAATGTCGACAGTGTACCGGACGAAAGCCTTAGGTACTGTTTTTAATCATCAATAGTTTTATTTTATTCCAGGAAATAATACTAAGAAAATTTCTTCTGTAGACGAGAAATACATTTAGGGAGCTTTGAACAAAGCAAACAAAATCATACTGTTAAAATAATGCTGCATATTGAGTTATTATTATTCTATTATTATTATTATATTATTATTATTAGTATGCTATTATTATATTATTCATTATTATTATTATTATTATTATTATTATTATTATCTAATTTCTTTTGCTCCCTTTCTGTTGTTTTCCCATTTCACTGTGACTATATATATATATATATATATATATATATATTATATATATATATATATTATAATGTTTAATTGTTTTTGATATAGATATATATAATATATATTATACTATATATACTAACTATTATTACCACTATATATATATACCTATTATAATTTATATATATATACTACTATATCATTTTAACCATATTATATAGTACTATATATATATACTATATATATATACACTTATATATTATATATATATATTAGCATATTATATATCATATATATATATATATTTAAAGACATATACTGTATGTGTTTTTGAATGGGTGTATGCAAGTACAAAGGGAGTGTCAGACATTTAAAAATATAAATGTGTAAATAGATATAAAGAGAAGTAAATTAAATATTTAAAATTTAAGTAATCACACACACACTTACGCATACATACACACATATGTATATACAAACAGTCATAGTTATACACATCAACATATTTAAATGTTTAAAATTAAATCTCTGCGTTTTTCCCATTAAAATAAAAACAAAATGATAAAATGCATTCAAATAAATGTTTTAAAATGGAATATTTCATACTTTATATTTTAATTTTAAAAACTATTTTTATTTTTATTTTTAATTATTTTGTTTAGGATTGGTCAAAAAAGAAAAAGTCATTTTAATTTAAAATTTTGGACGTTATGTAATTAAATTTTTCACAATTTATTATTACAATTTATTATCATTCTTATTATTATTATTATTATTATTATTATTATTATTATATTATTATTATTATTATTATATTATTATTATTATTATTATTATTATTATTATTATTATTATTATTATTATTATTATTATTATTATTATTATTATTATTATAAGTAGTAGTTTAGTAATTAGTAGCTGTTGTCTAATTATATTAATAGTCTAATTTTTGGATTTAAAATAATTATTATTATTATTATTATTATTATTATTATTATTATTATTATTATTATTATTATTATTATTATTATCATTATTATTATTTATTATATTATTATTATATTATTTCCATATTATTATTATTAATTATTATTATTGATGTTTTATTTTATTATTTTCATTATATTATTATTATTATATTATATTATTTCTTATTTGAAATTCATATTATTATTTCACTTATTATTTTCTATTATATTTATGTATTTCATTACTCATTATTATTATTATTATATTATTATTATTATGTATTATATTATTCATATATATATTATTCATTATATATTATTATATATTATTTTTATTATTCATTATTATTATCTATTATTGTTATTATTGTTATCGTATTGTTATTATTGTTATTATTATTATTATTATTATTATTATTATTATTATTATTATTATTATTATTATTATTATTATTATTATTATTATTATTATTATTATTATTATTTATTATTATTATGATTATTATAAATATATTTGATGTTAAAAAATTTTCAAGACTTTTTCGAAGATACCACAATTTCTTTCCATCATTTTTGTTTCGTGTTGCCTTCAAATGGATGAAGATTGAGGAGGGAGAGATGGTCTCTTCATTTAATTCTTTAACATTCATACTCTTATCTATTGTTTATATTATAAATATATATATAAATATCATATTATATATACTATTATATATAAATATATATATATAAGTTATACTATATAGTATATATATATACTATTATATATACGTCATAGAGAACGATATATGCAAAGCTACATTTATTTGCTCCCCCTTGAGAGAATTTTTTGGGAAAATAAATCTGAACTATTTTTTATGTAGTGCTGCCTCAAAGGTCCCAAAGTCGTGTTCTACATCAAAGGAAGATGGAAATGAAAGTGTGTTCCAGAATTTATGCTCTACCAATACTTTAAAAAGGGGAAAAACTTAAAATAATTATGTTTACTCATATATATAATATATATAGTTATATACTATTATCATCATCATATATATATTATATCATACTATATCTATATATATATATATATATAACTATACTAATATATATAATATATATATATTATATATATATTATTAATATATTATGAGCTATTTATAAGATTGTTGCACCTCCAGGAAACGAGACCTCAATAAAAGTGTAACCCTAGATTTCAATTGATCTTGCCCGGTAAAATACATTAGTAAATACTGCATTTTCAAATGTAATTTAATTAATATTAAAAAACCGGCTATAAAAAGAAATTGCTATATATTTTTTGTGCTTCAACACCTCATAGGGGGAACTAGCCCAAATGGCGACAGGAAAAATGGTCGACATTTTGCTAAAAATTCTTGTCGACCTTTTTCCCATACAGTCCGGAGCTGGCAAGGGAGTAAGACATTTTGTAAAAAAGAATTTGTAAGATCCTTTTCTTATCAGTTTTTTTCTTTTGGCGTTCTACCGATTTGGCAAGTCAGCCGACCACGAATAGATATTTTGTATTATCGTTCATAATCATCGATCCTACTTTTTCGATATTTTCTTTCTTTTATTAAAATTTATTTTAGCTCTTATATTTCATTCTTAATAATAATGGTACTATATAATATATACTTATATAGTACTACTACTATATATATATATAATACTATTAATAATATCTAGCTATATATATATATATATATATATATATAATACTTTAATAATATACTATATCACGAATATATATATAATATAGTATATAATATATCATATTAAATTCTATTATAGATACATAGCGTTTCTATTATTTTTATTTACTAATATATTATGATAACTCATATCATATATATACTATATATTACATATATATATATTAATACTCATAGTATTACTACTATACTATATACATACTATATATATAGTACACATATAATAAGTATATATTATAATAACGCTACTATATATATATATATATTTAGTATCAGTAAAGGAGGTTAGGGCTAGTTTTACGCACAGTAAATCAATAAAGGTTAGGGCTACTTTTACGGCACAGTGAGTCAACGAGCGCCCTAAAATGGAGTATTTACCCTTTTTGGGGGGCTCGCAGCGATGGGGGGATCGGCGCAGGGGGATGGGGGGACGTTTCATACCCCGGAGGGGCCACTGGTCGGCAGGCAACCCCGCGCGGACCACACCAAAGACCATAAGAGCGTGGTTCCGGAAGACCTCAGCCCCTGCGAGGGGGGGATTAGTCCCCCCGTAGCCCACTCCCATAGGAGGCCGAGAGACCCCGACTCCTGATCATCGGGGCGGACTACCGTGGGTATTCGTTAGTGTAGTGATTTACCCCAAAAAACAATAAATCCCAAACAATGCAGTATTTGCGGACATTTATTTTCTCAACAAATCCAACTATTCGTTTTCTATTCGTACTCTTAAATCCCACAAGCCATCCTGCGGACCAATTTAATTTACTTTATTATAATAAGAATATTAATATCTAATAAACTATATACTATCAGTGCTTATATACCTACACCCTATATATATCTTACGTATTACGGATATACTAATCATAGTAACTACTAATTATATCACCTAGTATATGATATATACTACTATATACATTATAACTTCTGCAAGACACATATAATATATATATATATATATCCTATGTATCCCCGATATACCAAATATTCGAGTTCCATGTATCGATAGTCAAGCCAACAGTCACTCCGATTTTCGAAATTTTAATCGAACCATCAAGATATTTCGAAAATGACACTTACTACTAAAAGAATAGCCTGCTGCCTCGTAAAAGTAACGAATTTTCAACCATAATATAATACATAACGTGACTAAGCTTATAAACGGTACTATTATATTCATACCGAACTTATTATATATATTATTAATATATATATACTATAATATATACTTATAATACATATATATCTATATATCATAATATAGTATAGCCTATATATATAGACTAATATATATCATCTATAATATATACTATACACATATCAATTATATCTATTATTAATATATATATATATACTAAACCAATTTCGATATAAAACCGTCGATGTTATAATAGAAACCCGACCACTATATAATAATCGTGCATTAAAATATCGAATTTGATACCGGGCTCGATCATTTGGCATTGGCTTGACTTTAGCCTGCGTGTCGACGATTTTGGACAGAGCCAACATACACCAATTTTGCTCAACCAATTTTTACCTTATGGAGAAAAATTATTTGTCGGAAACGATTTGGACAAGTGGAAATTTCTGCTTAAAGTAATGACCTGTCGACCATTTCTCCTGTCGACCAATTTTCCTGTCGACCGGAACTTGGGTCTATAGGTCCAGCCCTATCAGTTCTTATAAATATGCAGAGAGCTATAGGACGAGCGTGCATATAGGCCTTAGGCCCTACCTTATTTCAGTTTAAATCCTTTATGAAGTAGTAATACGTAGAGAGTTTGTGTAAGACACGACTTGACAATAATGGAAAATTTGAGATTTGATATTCTTTTGATTGCATAATATTCTTAGATAGTTTTGAATCCGGCATGGTGGGGTGCCTTCCTGCCCCCCCCTCTATATCATTCCCCCCCGTCCCCGCAGAGCGTTGCGTGCCCCGCCGTCGCAAGGCTCGCAGGGTTCCGGGGACGGGAGTTTTTTTGGTAAATAAAAATACCCATACAGATCCTAGTAATCTAAGGTAATAATCGGGAAAAATCAAATAATAAAAATGAAAAAACGTAGAGAAAAAGTAATTTTCTATGCAATTATCAATAATAGTACTTTTTACCAAATGTTAAAAGGATATTGGAATACATAATAATACCATTAAGTGTGGAAATCATATAGATAAATAATAATAAAAATCGTTTTGTTAAATTTTCTTAAAAGAATTAATGTTGTACAGTAACCTCTAATTAAATGCTACGGTAAATTGCAGTGCAGTAATAAAGTTAATGCCCGAAAAGTAATCGTCTTTCTTAACGAAAATTTTACCCCGTCATAAACGGAGTCAAACATTAAAATGTCTAAACTAAGTGATCATATACTCTTATACACAGAAGACTATATACCTATATAGATATATATATATATATATATATATATTCTAGATTAATATGACATTATAGGTATATTATATAATTTTTGAACCCAATAAGAAACCTATGTGACGTATATAGTGACGTATATGTACGTATATCAAGATATAATCAGATATATATATATATATATATATAGTATAGTATTAAAAAATCATATATAATATAATTTCTATTACTTTGCACTAAAAGTTTTCACTAATAGTTTTACAAGAAAATGGATACGGGCACACCTTCCAATGTTCTGAGAGAGGAAATTTTTCCTCAAAAATAAAAAAACACCTAAAGAAAAACATCTCTAGAATTATATTCCCTTACGTCAATGCATTCAAATGATATAAGATCTTCTATCCCAGAAAGATTTTTATTATGTTTTAATAAAATAATTTTTTTTCTCTTTTTCTTCTGTTTCTGTTTTTTTATCTTTCTTCTGTTTCTTCTTTTTTCTTTTGAGTTTCTTCCTTTTCTTTTCTCTTTCTTTTGTTTACGTTTTTCTTTCTTTTTTCTTCTTATTTCTTGTTCTCTCTTTTTTTTTTTACTTCTCTTTCTTTGTTTCTTTTTTCTTTTTCTTCTATTCTTTTTCTTCTTCTGATTCTTTTTCCATTTATAATTAATCACTTATAAACAGATTAATTTTGATGCATTCTCTCTCTCTCTCTCTTCTCTCTCTCTCTCTCTCTCTCTCTCTCCATCTCTCTCTCTCTCTCTCCTCTACTCTCGCTCGTCTTCTCTCTCTCTCTCTCCCTCTCCTCTCTCTCTCTCTCTCTCTCTCTCTCTCTCTCGTCGTCTCATCTCTCTCTCTCTCTCTCTCTCTCTCTCTCTCTCTCTCTCTCTCTCTCTCCTCTCAAGCTCGAGCACACACACACACACACACACACACACACACACTACATCAACTACTACTACTATATAGTATATGTCAATATAATTATATATACTATATAAATACTATATGATATATATTATATAGTATCATTAGAGCATATATATATATAACATAATGAATATACTATAAACAAATAATAAGCTATACTATAAACGTGTGTGTCCTTGATGTAGGTATCGTATGCTGTGGATGTCGCGAACGAATTACTCAGATCTATGTAGGAGAAATAACCGAATCATTAAAACTTTGCCGATTAAAAGTTGAATCGATTTTGGAACCTTATCAACCATCCCTACCAAAATTTAATTACTTCACTATTTCCTGTAACTTCTAATCATCCTTCTTTAACCTTATTAAATTCAATAAAATTTACGAAATTTTTTTACTTCATTGAATAATAATAAAATATTTTTACCTGAAAATAACTTTAAAAATAAAACTTTTAATAATATTAAATAATAAAATATTGTAAATCTCTCTAATGAAAGATAATCTCTCATAATCTCCTTCGTATTAAAAGTTCGATAATTCTGTTAACGTTTTCAAACTTAAACTTTAATCTCTATTTTTCATAATATATTTTACTTTCAAAATTTTTATATATTTTTATTTTCATATAATTCGCTCATTTTGCAGCAACAATTACTTAACTCAAATATTGCGTCTTTCAGAAAAGGTATTTGAAGTTTCAAATTGTTAGGCTAAATACTGGACAGCAATAACGACACTAACGCTCTCTCGTGGAGAGATTTTTATAGATAGAAATATTTCACTCTTGCAGTTAAAGTACACATTATAACCAATCTTTCCCTAGCAATAACTTAAAAATCTCCAGTTTTGATTTATGTCGCTGTTGCCGCAAATGTACTATATTATTTTAATGGTTAAATCGATTTCTCCCTGTATAAATACAATTATTCTAAGAAGCAAATGCACATCTCTCATGCAAATAGAAAATGATGGTAGCACAGTAGAAATATAAAATCTCTTCACAGTCTCTCATAATATAATTGGAATGGTTATAACGATAGATTTTCGATTTCCTTCGCAACAAGCGTCAGTTCGAATTCAGAGGGAGGCATTTTCTTTACTTTCTCATAATGTCTTTATTCACTA
This sequence comes from Trachelipus rathkii, assembly GCA_015478945.1. Classification (NCBI taxonomy): domain Eukaryota; kingdom Metazoa; phylum Arthropoda; class Malacostraca; order Isopoda; family Trachelipodidae; genus Trachelipus; species Trachelipus rathkii. Next base: position 42,965 of record JABUQX010028836.1, on the reverse strand, counting down.
ATAAGATAATTGATAGAAAGTAATTGGACAGTATTGTTTCCTAATCCACTAATGGTCGAAAGAGAAGCTTGGCTCAGATAACTTTCCTCTGTCGATCTCTTGTGGCGGTCGAAGGAATGAGGCTTTACCCTAACCAGATATAATAGATTCAATTTTTAACATACAAGAAATATTAAAATTGCACTGGCATTCCACCTTATTCCGGTACTGTCCAACAATGATAACATCCATTGGCGGATCCTTGAAGGGAATATTTCTGCCATATAAAATGCTATTGCCGATATAGTCTATATTTTGCTTCATATTATATGCTATTTGCGTATACCTTATAATTTTTGCTGAGTATTTATGCCTATTTGCATAATTTTTGCCTATTTGTTATATCTATTTCTGCTATATTACCAGAAAGCAAAGTTACGGGAGTGTGTATAAGTGTAACTAGAAAAAGGATATTTATTTATACTAGGGTAGACAAAATTGAAAATGATATTCTAGACGCATATAGTAAAAAGAGTAGTTTAGAGATGTTTTAGAGAGGTTTTAGAAAAACATCCTCCTCTCTTGATATAAGAGGTATGACACAGTATTCGATTTTGAAGATGAATTTTAAACAACTGGTTATAATGTATTAGTCGAAAGACTTGGAGTAGGAATGTTACATTTTAGAAACACTGTCATCCGAGAATCTATTCCCCAAGCTGTGGTACATGGTGCGTTCAATTATGCTAGCTTGAAAATTATAGATCGTACAGGACAGTCCAAAAGTCATATAATAATAATAGTTTTATTCAAACCTCAAGTCGGGAAAAGAAGATGCGCTGATTTGCATACTTTTTCCAGTGTGATACAAGATAAAGTAGTTGCTGATGAAGGTTTTATTACACTGCTGGACTTTAAAGGGCCAAGGAAAAGTATAGGTCTTAAAGAATTGATAAAAGAAAGTAAAAAATGGGTCGAGTCATTTGGAATATCAGGATATGTTCGTAGTGCAGTTTCGGGTGGGGGGGGAGGGTTAAGAAGGTAATAATAATATGTATTCTTTGTAACAACAGTAAAGCTCTGGATGGAGCTTCCTTTCTTTCATTGGCTCAAGAAATGTTTGTTGCTAAGAGAGTTCAACATTCATTAGTACACCTAGAAAAAGACTTAAAATATTTGTTTTCCGATCAAGATAGCCCTCCTCCAAAAAAAATAGCTGAACCCATCTGAGGTAGAACTGGAGCGATTTAAATATGGCCCAAAAGCAGGTTGCTCACATCAGAGGAAAAAAAGAACCAAAGCTATGTTATGCATAGACTCGAGTGATGAAAAATGTATAGAAGAGCAAAAAAGAGAAAAGGAATTGATTAAGGAGTTGTTTGTTTCCGATGAAATGAGAGCAAGAGTATAAGGCATCCAATTCTATGATCAACTTTTCGAGGTTTTTGGGCGAATATCTAGAGATGAAGCTATTGACCAAGACGTTGGGGAAACTTTATCGCTAAGATTAAAGGTGTAGATCTAAATTCAATAAATTCAGAGATTAAGGATATTTTAAAATGTATGCGAAGTAGTGATAAGGAAGAAATGAAAAATATTCTGAAAATGTCTGAGGTAGCAGAAAAAAAAACCGCGGAAGGTGCAGGTTTCTATCGGACAGTATTCTCAGTAAAAAGAAAAATTTCAGAAATGTGCTGGCAATAATCCAGAGGTAATGAGCCATCTAACAAGAGTTGGCATTGCATCTGGTTGACCTATGCATGATATGATGTATAAGAATCTTATATTTGATATTATAAGTAGTAATATTAAAGGTAAGGTGTAGTAATTTACTTAGGGTTTATTGAAGGTGGTACAATACTTAGTAAACTTTCTCAAGCTGCGTATACACTTGGAAAATTTCTTGCTTTAAGAGGAAAACTTCTTCATTAAAGGAGCAAGTTATTCTTGCGTAACTCTCTGAAAGCAACATTACTTTTCCATAGTCGTGTTACCTCAGCTTTTGTAGTCAGTGATTTCGTAGGTCAAGTTAAAGCTTACAAAGCTCGTGATAAGAATGCTATAATGGGAATAGTAGGTGATATTGCTGTACATTATATTGTTGGTTAAAGTGGAGAAATCGAAGATAATTATAATTTTGTCTTAAAGCGAAGTGTAGTTAATAAGCATCTACTATAAGTTGGGAGATCTTCAAAGAAACCGGAAAGGGGTTAGATTATTCACTATTAAACAACTATGGAGATGGGTTAGAAGCACAAGATTTTGAGTTGGTACAGGTGCTTGTTCAAAGAGGAATAGAAGCATAAGTAAATGAAAAACACCGACAAAGTGGGAATGTAAATCTTCCAAAAAATATTTCAATCATTTATAAATCAAACTCAGTCTTATTGGCATTCGGTGGCTAAAAGAGTTTTCCTCCGTTTCTTTTTGCTGAGCTTTTTTACCTTGCAGAATTTGGAACTTGCAAAAGAATTAGATATTAAAAAGATTTTTCGTTTAGATACTGCAGGAACTTTAAAGGTGGTGTCAGATAAGCGAACCTAAAGATCTAATTGATAAGATCAAATTATTTTCTGCTTCAGAATTATATTGGAGTGAAGAAGGTGATCAAAGAACTTAGTTCACCTATGGTGAGATGAAGAGCATATTAGAGTCGGAAGATCTAGAAGGGTTTAAAAATACTCGAATAAAATTCAAGGTAGTGAGAAGAAGATTAAAGATGAAATATAAGTCCGTGCAAATAAAAGAAAAAGGGGAAAGAAAGGTAAGAGAAGGCAATAGATTTAATATCATCGTTGATGTGAAGACTGAATAGGTATCTGATAATTATACTAGTGAAATTTTTTTAAAAATAAAATCAGGATTATGGAAGAATCCGGGATCTTTCATATTATATCTAAGTGATCCAAGAGGGAAAGTTGTGAGTGTAGTATTAGGGAACGTTCTTGATAAAATCTGTACAATATGTTCCGAGTATGAAAAAAATGATTCACTTCTGTATGATAGTAGTGCATGTGAGGCGGCGCATTTACGGCTGGTGTTTTTATGAATTTCCGTTATATATACACTTAGATATATAAGAATCAAATTAGAACAGATAACGTAAGGAGGCTATGTAGATCTAGATCTGCAAGCTCGTGGTCATTCTCGTTTATTTGAATACTCGTATTGCTATTGAGCTCAAGGCCACTTACCTTGAAGGATTTGTTAAAGGAAGGGTTCGATCAATCATGTAGATATGCGAGAGCTATGCATCAAGGTACGGCATGATTTGTTACCACTACACCTCATGTTGTGTATGCAGTGTTTAATCCAGATTTACCTAAATCATCTATGGTAGGTATCTCATTTGAAGTGAAACCTGTTTCTCTTATAGTTAGTGGGAAAAAATTGCTGGAAAAAAAGATGAAATTTTACAAAAAAGATGCTAAATTATTATTAGAGTATGCTTTTTATAAGCTTCCTATTAAACGTGGTTACTTTAGTTGATTTCCTCTAGGACAAATATGAATAGGAAAATAGGAAATCATATGAAGGTAAGGATATTTATTTATACTAGGGTAGACAAAATTGAAAATGATATTCTAGACGCATATAGTAAAAAGAGTAGTTTAGAGATGTTTTAGAGAGGTTTTAGAAAAACATCCTCCTCTCTTGATATAAGAGGTATGACACAGTATTCGATTTTGAAGATGAATTTTAAACAACTGGTTATAATGTATTAGTCGAAAGACTTGGAGTAGGAATGCTACATTTTAGAAAGCCTGTCATTCGAGAATCTATTCCCCAGGCAGTGGTATTTGGTGCGTTGCAATATTATGCTAGCTTGAAATTTATGGATCGTACAGGACATTCCAAAAGTGTTATAATAGGAGTTTTATCGAATCCTCAAGTCGAGAAAGGAAGATGCCCTGATTTTCGTACTTTTTCCAGTGTGATACAAGATAAAGTAGTTGCTGATGAAGGTTTTATTACACTGCTGGACTTTAAAGGGCCAAGGAAAAGTATAGGTCTTAAAGAATAAAAAAAGTAAAAAATGGTTCGAGTCATTTGGAAATTCAGGATATGTTCGTAGCTCAGTTACGGGTTGGGGGGTTAAGAAGGTAAGAATAAGACATATTCTTTGTAACAACAGTAAAGCTCTGGATGGAGTTTCCTTTCTTTCAATGGCTCAAGAAACGTCTGTTGTTAAGAGAGTATAACATTCATCAGTACACCTAGAAAAAGACTTAAAACATTTGCTTTCCGATCAAGATGAAGACTACCCTCCTCCAAAAAAAATAGCTGAACCCATCTCAGGAAGAACAGGAGCAAGCTAAATATGGGCCAAAAGCAGGTTGCTCACATCAGCGGAAAAAAAGTAGTAAAGTGTAAAGTTATATTATGCAATACTCGAGTGATGAAAAATGTATAGAAGAGCAAAAAAGAGAAAAGGAATTGATTAAGGAGTTGTGTGTTACCGATGAAATGAGGGCAAGAGTATAAGGCAGATGAAGCCATTGACCAAGACATTGGGGAAACTTATCGCAAAGATTAAAGGTGTAGATTTAAATTTAATAAATCCAGAGATTAAGGGTATTTTAAAATGTATGCGAATTGGTGATAAGGAAGAAATTAAAAATATCCTGAAAATGTCTGAGGTAGCAGAAAATTTAAAAAAAAAAAAACAACAGAAGGTGCAGGTTTCTATCGTACAGTATTCTCAATAAAAAGGAACAAATTTCAGAAATGTGAGAAATATGCTAGCAATTGGCATTGCATCTGGTTGACCTATGCATGATATGATGTATAAGAATCTTATATTTGATATTATAAGTAGTAATATTAAAGGTAAGGTGTAGTAATTTACTTAGGGTTTATTGAAGGAGGTCCAAGAGCTATTAAACCTGCTCAAGCTGCGTATACATTTGGAAAATTTCATAAATTGCGAGGAATTCAAGGAATAAATTATTTTTAGGTGTTTCTGGAAAAGCAACTTTACTTTTCCTTAGTCGTGTTACCTCAGCTTTTGTTGTCAGTGATTTGGTAGATCAAGTTAAAGCTTACAAAGCTCGCGATAAGGATGCTATAGTGGGAATTGTAGGTGATATTGTTGTACAGAATATTGTTGGTAAAAGCGGAGAAATCCAAGGTAATTATATTTTAGCCTTAGAGCGAAGTGTTTCTGATAAACATCTACTACAGGTTTTGGAGATCTTCAAAGAAACCGGAAGAGGTGTTAGCTTATTCACTATTAGACAACTATGGAGATGGGTAGAAGCACGAGATTTTGAGTTAGTACAGCTGCTTGTTCAAAGAGGAGTAGAAGCAGAAGTAAATGATAAACACCGACAAATGGGAAGCAAAAAAAAAAAAAAGATTTCAATCATTTATAAATCAAACTCCGTGTTATTGGCATTCGTTCTCTAAAAGAGGGTTTTTCCCCTGTTTCTTTTTGCTGAGCTTTTCTACTTTGCAAGATTTGAAACTCGCAAAAGAATTAGATATTAAAAGGATTTATTTTCTTTGATACTGAATTGAAGAGGGACCTGATAATTATGCTAATGAAAAAATTTTTAATTCAAGATTATGGAAAAATCCGGAATCTTTCATATCATTTCTTAATGGATTTCTTAATGATCCAAGAAGGGAACTTGTGAAGGTAGTATTAGGAAAAATTCTTGATAAAATCTGTACGTTTTTTTTCAGAGTATGAAAAAAATGATTCACTTCTGTATGGTAGCAGTACATGTGAATTGGCGCATCATGAATTTCCGTTATAGATATATTAGAATTTAATTAGAACGGATAACAGCAAGTTTCTATGTAGATGTAGTTTTGCTAGTTCGTAGCCCGTCTAGTTCATTCGAATACTCTATTGTTATTGAGCTCAAGGCTACTTATCTTGAAGTCTCAAAAAAAGGGCGGGAGTTGCTAAAGGAAGGGTTTGATCAATCTCATAGATATGCTTGAGCTTTTCATCAAGGTAGGGCAGGATTTGTCACTATTACACCTGATGTTTTGTATGCAGTGTTTAATCCTGATTTATCTAAATCATCTATGGTAGGTATTTCTTTTGATAAAGTGAAATCCGTTTCTCCTATAGAGGAAGCTTTTAGAAATTGCTTGAAGAGATGAAGATTTTAGAAAAAAGATGACAATTATTATTAGAGTATGCTTCTTATAACTTTCCTAGTAAACTTGGTTACTTTAGTGGATTCTTCTAGAACAATTTCTCTCTCTCAATAGATTTGCAGGACAATCTGAAGAGGTTCATTTTTTTACATGATGTTTCCGCAATTGTTACGCGCACAAGAAAAGGAGGCTATTCTGGATCTCACGTGATATGCTTTGCGGAACAAACCATTAATAAGCGTCATTTTTTTCTATTTTTTTAACAATGGACGATTTGTTTATTATCTTGTGTTCCCATCATAATATAAATTTCTAACCTTCTTTATTCTTTACAAAATTAATCAGCAACACATACCCTTATTACGAACATACCAATTTAACATTAAAAATAAAAGCAAACAAATTAGAAAAAAGGTTAATAAAAACTATGTTATTCCTTTGCAAATAACTCTTTTGTTGAAAATTATATATTATGAAGTTTTTTTCAGTTAAAACATGGTGGTCATTACGATCGTTTCCTTTGGAATTCTCCATGACTCTTCCGTCCGGCAATATCTCCAGGTTTGATTTCCGTCGATTTTCCTTCCTCGAGGATCCTTTCCTTCAAAATAATTTCCCTCCAAGAGTCATCGGACGACGCTGTTGGAAAACCTCTTTCCTTTTGGAAAGTATATATATATATATATACTATATATATTATTTATATTATATATATATATATATATCTACTTAATATTATTAAATTTTATAATATATATATCTATATATTAGAGAGAGAGAGAGAGAGGAGAGAGAGAGAGAGAGAGAGAGAGAGAGAGAGAGAGGAGAGAGAGAGAGAGGAGGAGAGAGAAGAGAGAGAGAGGAGAGAGAGAGAGAGAGAAGAAGAGAGGATGGGGAGAGAGAGAGAGAGGCAGAGAGAGAGAGAAGGGAGGAGAGAAGGAAGAGAGAGAGAGAGAGAGAGAGAGAGAGAGAGAGAGAGGAGAGGTGAGAGAGAGAGAGAGATGAGAGAGAGAGAGAGAGAGAGAGAGAGAGAGAGAGAGAGAAGAGAGAGCACACGCATACTCGAAGCGATGAAATTAACTCCCAATTTTTAATGGTGCGTCTATCTCTTTTGCGTTCAATTTTCTTCACACACTTATCCTCCAGGCAACGTATTAATGGACCCCATTTATCCCACATATTCATATTACGATACTTAAAGTACACACCCTTCTTCTAAGATAACACCTTACCAAGACATCCCTACTTACTCATATCCCTATGTGTTGGGGAGAAAGAATTGCCCCACATCGTATTTGCTCCTGCGTGTTCGTAGAAGCCGAACTAAGGACGGTGGTAGTGGGGTGGCTGCCAACCACTATCTCTTGCTAGGATTACTAATGCATGCTCGGAGATGGTCCGGATCAGCCGTAAACGGCCGTCTGCATTTTCAGGCGAAATTGTATGAATCGTATGGGTACATGGAATGCCAGAGGAATAAATGTTGAGGAGAAGAGAAGAGAGGTGATGGATGTATTTAGAAAGGGCAAATTTGATTTGCTCGCTGTGACGGAAACAAAGATGAAAGGAAACGGTGAAAATGAGTGGTGTGGTGTGAAATGTGTGTGTGCTGGTGTGGAAAGGAATGAGAGGGGGAGAGAAGGAGTTGCAATTTTGATGAGTGACTTGAGGTATAGAGCTATGGTAGACTTTGTGTGTGTGAGTCCATTAGAATTCTGTTATGTGCGTTAATTTAAGTTTTTGAGGTCAAGGTATGTGTGGTTGTGACGTATGGGCCATCTGAGGGAAAGTTGAAGAGAGTACGATTTTTGGGATAATCTGAATGGATGGTTTGAGATGGGGTGAGTAGAAGGTTTCAGATTGATAGTGTTGGGGGACCTGAATGGTTGGATAGGTGATCAAAAAAGGGATGGTATAACAGGTAGTTTTGGGCTCGTCGGGAGAAAATGAGAATGGTAAGAAGGCGATTGATTTCTGTGAGGAGAGAAGTATGTGTGTAAGTAATACCTTCTTTAAAACAACAAGGAGGTTATTTCCCATAAGGGTTTTTTTTTTACCTTTAGAGTTGGTGTAGGTAGAGGAGGGGCATCGGAGTGAAAAGTATGATTGAGTTGTGTTGGTGGAAGAAGGACAGAGATTCTGTGTTCTGATATCGATGTTAAATTCATGAGGGTTTAGGAATGGGATTATCGGATCATTATGTGTTCTATGTAAATTAAGTTAGTGAGGGCTTGGATGGGGATGGAGAGGAAGGTGATACGGAAGGAGTGGGTAAAATTAAGAGTTGAGAAGTTAAAGTGAACAAGGTAATAAGGTAAGTATGTATAAAACGCTCGCAAGTAAATCAGTTGAATGTTGAACAAAGTTGAAACTGAACAGATCTGGAGCAAATGTAGGAAGCAATTGTAAGTAGTGCAAAGAAGTATGTGGATGTGCTAGGTGGAAGTAAGAATGTTAAACAGTGAGTGGTGGAATGAGAGGTGAAGCAAGCGGTTAAAGTAAAAAGGAAGCGTGGTTGAATGCTACTAAAGCAAATGATGAAGTTTTCAAAAGAAAGATGCTTGTTATTATTTAGAGAGGGAGGAAAAGAAAGATACTCGTACGTGGTGCATTACGTAGGAGAAAACAAGAGTAAATGAACAGTTTGGAAGGAGGATGATGGGATTACAGGGAAATAGGAAGCTTTTCTGGGAAGGAAGCGCGAAAGGTTAAGAATGAGAATAAGGGGAACCTGCTTAGAATAATGAATAGAATAGTGCTTTTGTAATGATGAAATGGATTTGAGGGGAGTGTGGAAAGAACACTTCGAAAAAATCTGCACAATATTAACGTAAAAGTGGATAGTGAATGTGTGTGGTTTTGATGCTGGTGCAAGAAGGAATAGGTTATTTTGGGGATGAGGTTATTAAGCAAGGAGGAGGTAATGGTTTGAGTGAGAAAGTTGAAAATGGTAAATCTGCAGGTATCGATAAAATTACTGGTGAAATGATCAAGACGGAGGCGAGATAATGAATTGATTGGATTTGGAAGTTGTTAATAAAGCGTTTATGGAGGGTTAGTTCCAAGGGATTGGAGAGGAGAGCAGTAATAGTCCCTTATATAAGGGTAGGGGAGATAAGGGAACTGTAAAATTATAGCGGGGAATAAGTTTATGAGTGTTGAGGGAAGATATATGCTGGATTTTGGTCCGAAGAAGTGCGTCGAGTGACTGAAGGACTGAATTGGTGAGGAACAAGGTGCGTTTAGGTGGTAGAGGATGTGTTGGATCACATCTTTACATTGAAAACATGATTGAGAAAATGAAGGAGAAAGAAGAATAATTATATTTAGGTTTTATGGATTTGCAACAGGCGTATGATAGGGTTTAATAGCGGAAGCTCTATGGCAGGTGTTAGTAGAAATCAAGTAGGTGTTTGAGTTAGGCTTCTGAATGGAATCACAAAAGTTTGTATGAGGATAGTGAGGCGTGTGTGAGATAAAGGTGTCAAAGGGATTGGCTTAATATTAATACCGGAGTGAGACAGGGTTGTGTTATGTCTCCTTGGTTATTCCATTTTATAGTGGGGTTATGAAAGAATTAGAGGTGGGCGGTGGCAGCGGAAATGGTTGTTTAGAATGGATGGAGATGGAGTCGAGGGTTCAGCTCCTATATCTCTTGACATACTCGGTTTTGTTGGTGAAATCTGAAAAAGAAAGGTTTCATAAATACCTCTACAATAGTTTCTTCAGAAGTACGCTGAAAGTAAATGTAGATAATAATAAGGTTATGGTTGTGAGTGAGGACAGTCTTCAGTGTGAAGTTATATTAGATGGCGAGCAGCTGGAACAAGTGTCTGAGTTTAAAATTTAGTGGGTTATGTGTTGGATGAGAAGGGAACGGATGATGCAGAGTGTGTAGGAAAGTTGTGAATGGTTAGAAGGTGGCTGGTGCCAAATTAAACGTGGTGAATGTAAAGGGGACTAAGTCTGAGTGTGCTAAGGTTTACATGAGGGTATGTTGTTACCTGGTTATTTGTATAGTAGTGAGACTATGGTCTGGAATTTAAAAGTATAGATCTAAATTCAATGTGTTCAGATGGACAATCTTTAGGGGTGTGCTAGGTGTGAGAATTGATAAAATAGGGAATGAACTTATTAGAGAGTTGGTTAAGCAGAAATAGGTAAATGGAGAATAAATGGAAAGTATGTTGAGATTGTTTTTTTCATATGGAAAAGGATGAATGATGTCGGTTGGTTAAGCAGAGTATAGTGGTGCGAGTGTGTTAGGAAACCGACCGGCTGGAGACCGAAGAAAAAGTGGATTGAGTCGTAAAGGAAATGTTTGAAGGAGAGAAATGTGATGGGTCAGTAAACGAATGTTTGAAGAAAGAAAGGTGCCACCATCCGTATAACAGGAGTGAATTGGCTGGGGATTGTGAGGGGGTATGGTTGTGACCCACCTGGCCAAGGGTTGAACCCTTACATTGACGATCTACCATAGTGAGGTTCCATCGCTGTCCCATTGAAAGCTTTAGGGTGGATTTCTGACTGCGATGAGTTCCCACTAATTAATGGTACTGAGGGAGGGAGCGGTAGGCTGGGCTTTCTTTTCGACTTTATTCATAGTCTTCTACTGATTTTCTTTTCCGATGCTCTTCACGCACCTTACTCCCATTTTTGGGAAATAGAATCGAAAAAGAAGGATATAAAGAAGATATAATTAATAATAATATAATAATAAATAATAATAAAATAATATATAATAATAAAATAATATATAATAATATTAATAATAATAATACATAAGTTGAATTAGAATGTATAATAATAATAATACCTTATCAAAACTCCATTTAGCATCTTCTGAGAGTAAAATGGCCTCTGGGTCCCTCTTTCGCCAACGACTTTCTCTGCTATCATGAACAGTCTTCTATTAATATGTACCGTATAGTATACTACGATATATATATATATATATAAGGTACCGCTTAATATATATATAATTATATAGCTATATATATAATATATATATTATATTATATAATTTATACTTATATATATATATATATATATATATATATATATATATATATATATATATATAATCATCATCTACGTCCTTTACCAAAATTGGGAGTGAGGTGTGCAACTCACACCGGAAACAGAAAAGCAGTAGATGAACATGACGTAAGTCGAAAGGAAAGCCTCTCCCTACCATCCCCTTAAGTTAGAGGTCAGCTCATCACAAAAAAAAATCTAAGCATGGGCTTCACGTGGTATCCCGTCAATTTTATGTTAGGTCCCACAATCACAACCCCCTCACAAAACCCAGCCACTCCTTTTATGTACTTTTCTTGCAATCTCTGCCAAACTCGCATACATTTACTGATTCAATACACCTTTCCTTCGGTCTCCCAACGTCGTTCCCCAGCAACTCACCACTATAGCCTCCTCTTAAACCCAACGGCTATTCAGTCCATCCTTTTAAAAAGTCCAAACCATCTTAATAATTCACTCTTGTTTATTGTCAATTACGCCCTTCTTCACACCACACAACTCCCCAAAACGTTCAATCATCATTTTATCAATTCTTCTCACATTTATGACTATCAATTAGGGTTATATCTTCATCATCACTATTCATAAATGGTTTATAATTCGGAATGTCAAACCATTTCTCAAAATTTGAATTGCTTCCAGATGACTTCATTTTCTTTGCTTTCGATTTACAATCTAAATAAAGGCCTAATAATATAATAATTACTTAATATAATTCAATAATAATAATAATAATAAAAATATAATAATAATAATAATAATAATAATAATAATAATAATAACAATAATAATAATAATAATAATAATAATAATAATAATAATAATAATAATAATAATAATAATAATAATAATAATAATAATAATAATAATAATAATAATAATAATAATAATAATAATAACAGGGTTCACACTGAAATTTTGAATTTGATTTCCCTGACGTCCCCACCCAATCCGCAAATTTTCCCTGACCCAGCTGTGTTCGGTTATTTTTGGCGTATAAAAAATATCTATTAATCATTATGGCAGCCTATTTACTCAGTCCAGATATCTCAATTTACTTTGAAACTGTTCATCATCATGGATGAATTTAAAAAATATTTATTTTTTTTTTTATAGTAATCAGCCTATACCTTCCGCATAGCCGTCCATCCATATTTTGATTTTTTTCCAAAACTAACAGTTTTATATTAAACAAAAAGAAATAAATTAAAAGTTTACATTAATTAGCCTAGGGTGAAAAACGTCCACTGTGATCACAAAAGTTCTAAATGGGGGAGATTTAGGTTACTTTTTCTTTCTCAGCATCTGAATTTTTGATTTTTATAGCGTCCTCTTCTGTCAAGCTTTCAGTTTTTAACATTCTTTCTTTGCTCTTCAAACTATTGATCTCTTGGATAATTTTTCTTTTTCAACCTTTTTATTCTCTCTTTTTTTTGTTTCTGTTTTGCCTCTTTGAGATGTTCTTCATATCTCCTATGGGCAGCTTCAGTACATTTGTCAACATTTTTTTGATTTGATAGGGAACTTTATGATACTTTATGAGATCTTAGCATTGTCACTGTCTTTGAGACATAGACTAAGTCTTTCAGATTCTCCACTAACATTGCTTAATTTAGGAAAACCTTCCTTCCACTGTCACATTTTCATGCGAAAACATCCGTCCTAATTAATTAATTTGCCACAATTCCACATAAAATTGATTCCCAGGTACTATAGAAGAAAAAACTAATCAGTCTCTTAAAAAAAGACAGTCACCATCCAAAAATATTTTTCGATCTTGTATGAAACTTCAAGGGATAGAATGAGCTTCACATGCAAGTTAGAATGTATTGTGCTTTTGCTTTCTGAGCAACAGAATCTGTGATTCATGGTTAATCAAATATTTACATTTCATCAGACCCATTTTAAAATTTGAAGTACAGCACTATCTTGGAAACATTAATTTAAATGTTTCCCTTATATCTGCACGCGAGTTTAAAGACATTTTTATCATCCACCACCTTTAATGCCCATAGTATTTCAGATTCTGTGAAACATCATCTTTAATGCAAAAAAGATGAAACTGATTGATAAACTGGTTTTGTTGGTTATTAATGGACACTCAGGGTCATTATTTACAATCGGTTGAGTATGATTAAAAGTTGATGGAATGGCATAATATTCAGTGCACACACTTTCACTAATAATTTGTTTATTTAGAACACATAACAAAAAGTTTTTCAATTGATGGTTGGTCCTGCTGAGTTTTGTAAAATTCAATGCAGTTTCCTCTTGAATCGTGAAACTTCAGGCTTGGAGGCCCTCCGACTGTACTATGATCGCGTATACGACACTGTCTAGTCATAAATTTTCATATATAAAGATTCTGATAAGTGTCTCCTATACATAACCTATATAATAAGCTAAGAATCTATGGTCGGGCACCTCCTTGACTAACGCTACACCTTCAGATCCTATAACTCTCACGGTACTTTACTTGGACGCTGATAAACTGTGGCTTCTATTTCTGGGATATAGAATCTCCCATGCCAATAGCTATTGTGTGTGACTCTCAACCATTAGTTCTTTTGTTTATATAAGTTATACGCTGATATGCAATTATAAAGTCTATAATTAAGACTAGATCGCGTGCGGACAGATTAGTCGCATCACTAATCTCTCTCTATACAGATTATAGACTACACTCTAATACAGTCCTCAAAATGATATAGATCATCTCTTACACGATATAAGAGAACATAGCTTCAGATGATCTCTCACGCTCCACCACTGTGCAATGACTTAAGGCAAAGCTCTGTCTCGTATATCAGACGCGAGTCTATAGGACTACACATCCAGTGTCATCACTAACTCACTGTCGTGGGCAGTATACCAATTACCTTCAATCGAAAGGATGAACTTCGAAGGAACCTCTATGACAAAAATTAAGGAAGTTTACAATAGTAGGTAATAAGTTGAACTAAAATAATAAAAAAGAACAGGAATAGATAGTAGATTTTTATGCGAATTGTTCTTTCCTCGCACCTCCTTTTTCATCTCACTTATCAATGCTGAGTATTTCAGCACACAATCGTTATATAATTCAAGTAAGGAAAAAAACTATTTATCAAAAGTCTCGAAATACTGCCAATCACTGGTCTCGTGGTCCATGGTCTAGCACTCTCTTCAATATGATTAGTTTTCTTGAAGTATGCATAAATTTCCCTGACTATTTTTGAATTTCCCTGACTTGTGCATATGGCTCTTAAACGTCCGCTATTCCCTGTACTTTCCCGAGAATACTGTCAACAATTCATATAATAAATGCGCGTCTCTTGACCTCTCTCACATGGAAAGTATACACTGATATACGCTGACTTTATGAGATAGCATTGATACAAGGTATACATAATTAATTGTGGCTCAAAATAAACATAGCTGATATTATTGCTTATGTTATGATCTGACACAGACGGTCTTGACACGATACTCATCGATACACGTTCTTTTACATGCCGAAACCGAGTTCATGGCCTCTATATATAAGTTTATATCCAGTTCAACTACAAGTTACAATATATCTATAAACTACGCGAAGAGAAATTATCTCCCTAAATATAAATGTACGATGCTACATATACTTTTATTTTATTATTTAACATATATTATATATATATATTATTATATATATTATATATTACTATATATATATTATATATATATATTATATATATATACTATATATATTATATATATATATATATATAAATTTGTTCTTTATTAAAATTCATTTTTATGATTTTTTTCTCATTTCTGCTTTTGGACTATTTTGTTCGAGTAAAGTTATTTAAATGGGAAGACAGCTTTATTCTGCTAAAACAATTATGATTATATTTTGTGAAGACTGGGGTGGTGAGGGTGGGTAGTTTGATTCGTTATAATATGGAAAAATACTACAACCTGAAACAAGGTCGAGAGATTTTTAATTAGTAAATTATTTCCAACCAAAAGTTCTTTCATTTTGCAGTTTATTAAGTATTTTTAAAAATAGTGAAAATGTATTTTTGCGATTTTTGTACTTACCTTATATTCTTTTGGTAAAAGCTGTCATATATTTTTTGTCAAGAATTGACTGAGAGCGGCTATCTACTATTTCGCAAACGATTTATTTTAATAATTGGCTGACTGACTATAGGGCTTTATAGAAGAGAATTTTTTCATGAATGTGACCTCGCGCTTACGTTCTTAGATATGTAGTTACACCATTATTTGACTGATTTTTCAACAGAAAGAAACAACTACTTTCTCAGAAGACTGAGACTGAAATTAGTTGTTACAAAATGCATCAATTCTGACGTCACTTGCATTCTGGAAGCTCTGCTACATGTTTCACCGTGCATGCTTACATCATTTTTATTTCTTATTATTTTTCATTATTTCTTCATCCAAGGTGAATGCAAAGAATGAAATGTTTAAGTTACCAAAGTATTTTACAACAATTATTTCATTATCTTAAAAATTTAAAATTCCTGAACTTATATATATAATAGTACTATCATATATATTAATATATAATATATATATATACCTAAGTATCTATTATAAATATAATTATATATATAATATATATTTTATATAATATATAATTTTTATATATATAGTATATACTACCGGCTAGCTCGCCTATCGCACTTTAATTACTTACACTTTGCGCGACAGTATCACCTGGGTATTCAGTTATAATATTATATATATAAATATAGAGTGCGCGAGTAACTTATATTGATATATATATAATGTTGTGTTCGGTTGCATGTATGTATTGTGTGTGGTCGTGTACATGTGTATTATGGTGTGTGTACATGTGAATTACTTTCCAACCATGATCACTGTCCACCTATACACACATTGTGATAATATTTCTCCAGAAAGGCTTGGATTGACAATTATCAAGGCTTTGTTTGAAATCTAAATATATAAACAATCAATTGGAGTCCTTGTCAGTTTCGCAGTCAGTAATCGTACATTTCTCCAGTTTCAGCTGATCTATAAGGATATTTGACACATCTATACCTTTCTATAAACCATGCTTAGAGCATCATTATTATTTTACCACTTATGCTTCACTTTGATATAACTCTTTTCAGCAACTTTTTAAAACTTTACAAAGGATATGTTAGGCTAAACTGGTCTATATTTCCCAAATTCTCTTTGGTATCTTACTTATAAATAGGCAAAGGCAAATCATATGCAGTTTTTCAAACCCCTTGTATCTTAAGAAATGTTACATGTCACTTACAAATCAAATACAGAGCCTTACAGTACTAATATATATATATATATAGATATATTTAAAAAAAATGATTTTTTTTGTAATCTATATATATAGAGTTATCTCTCGATGTAGCTATGTAGACTACTTTCTTCATATAAGAAATATACTTCTAAATATTATAACCCAATGAGTACTGCAAATACTTGCTCATTCAATTTACTACTCAAATACATTTCAATAACGCAACTTCCATGCTCTCTGATTTCTCAAAAACCTTCTCTTCACACCCAATTTATCTAATGTGCACTAATTTAGATAATTTTCTCTGTAATGGGGATGCTAAATGCTAGCGCACCTCTAATAATGAGTTGGCAGTATTATGGCATAGTCATTTCATTTCTTTAAATTTTCTATATCCTTTGATCAACAAGTTTGTTGAGCCCTCTATCTACTTTTTCTTAAAAGTTATCCTCGCTTTCGCTCAAGAATTATTGTTTGTTTAATAATAATAATGAATTAGATAATATATAATATAATAATAATAATAATAATAATTAATAATAATATCATAATAATAATAATAATAGATAATCACAATAAAATATTTATAATAATAAATTTTATTAATAAATTTAAGCTGAACCCACAATGTAAATCAAGTCACAATTCTCATCTTTTAATAGCCTTGTTCTCATTTTTAAAATATTGGCTGCATTATCAGTTACAACTTACAAAGCTATCTATGTTTCGCTAAGCTCAACCACTACCATTCCTCATCAGCGTATACCTCATTGAAAGTATACTGCTTTGTTTCTGTTGCTAGATGTGTTAATGGTATTCAACTAGGTAAACTTTATAGTGCTGCACTCTCATAGTTGGCTTATTTAAACTAATGACCAACATGCATAACATCAACGATAGTCAGTGGTATATATAAAACAATTTATTGGTAGCAACTGTTAGGATGACTCAGGATAAATAACTAAAAATACGATAAATCGATATCAGCTTTTAAAAAATATCATATCGCCTTCGATATAATCGCCAGAAAAATATCGATATTTGCGATTATATCGTTATTTCGACTGCTATATTATAATCCAAATATTCATATATATATATATACTATTAATATATATAATTATATATATATTATAATATATATCTATATTATATATTATTATATATTATATATAGTCTCCAGATTAGGCGACGCACATAGATAAAAAACAACGATATCTACACTAAAATTGAATACAATTTGGAATCAGGGGCAAATTTCAGTTATAAGAAAGTTAACAAAATAAATTAAAACAACATTAAATAAAAAAAATAAATAAATAATAAAGTTTGTATGGATCTGTACGATGTTTTTTTTATTTTACAACGGCAGAAATGATGTTGTTAACAGAATTTATTTGCTTTCTTAACAGTTACAGTTGGATAGGTATTTTACAGTATTACGGTTTAATTATTAACCATAATATTATATATATAAATTATATATTATATAATATATAATTTATTATATATATCATTATATATAGTATTACTATACATTAAAACATATATATTAATTATATATATATATATATATATACTACTATATATATATATTAATTTATCCACAGCTTTAAGGTATTAGCCGTAAGTACTTTGTCTCTCTCTCTCTCTCTCTCTTTTTTTTTTCCTCTCTCTCTCTCTCTCTCTCATATACTATAATATATATATATTATATTCTATATATATATATTATATATTCTATATATATATATATATATATTATATATAATTTAATATTATATATATATTTATATATATATAGAGAGAGAGAGAGAGAGAGAGAGAGTAAGGAGGAGAGGAGAGAGAGCGAGAGAGAGAGGAGAGAGAGAGAGAAACATTTATTTATAATATGAAGCAGACATATGTACAGAAGAAAAAGTGGTAGAATGGAAAAAGGATCTTCCTCTTCAGTTCTTCCAACTTTCAAGTTTCCAACTCAAGAGGTTTTGAAGACTGAAACAGTTTCTGCTAGAAAGCGTTGAGTTGGACTTGAGGAACTTGGGTGTTTTGATCTTTTTGTGGTCGACGTGCATAAATTAAACGGTACAGTTATAGAAATCGCGTTTCACTAGGAAAATTAAACAATAATCATGAAATCACTTTCTTTCGTATTAAAATGAAAAATAACTTTTAAGTATTAATGAAGCTGGAATCTTCAAAATGATGATTCTTATTTAAGTATAAAAATAAATATTGATTTAATAACAAAGAAATGAAATAGTAATTAAATTGGATTGTAGACAACTGATACTTGGACGACTCTGGAAGGCTAGAGTTTTTCTTTTAAAAGGAAAAAAATTCTATTAAATCTTAGTAATAAAAATGAAATACAATTATATGTAGATATATCCTTAAACTATGCCAGAATCATTCTTCCATAAGAAAAGCCGTCAGATCCCGACCTTTATAGTGATAGACTTACACCAAAACTAAACTTTCTTAGAATTAATTATAATTAAATCGTTTTATTTTAGTTCAGTACAATTTTTAGCTTAAAACAATCGCCAGTAGATGATTAAATTAGTCGGTACTCGGTATGTTAACTGTTAACCAAACACACAGGAGTCCTGTTCCGGTATTAGATCTCTAATGTTATCTTCGTCCACACTGAACACACACACACTCCACAGAGCTACACGCAAATCAGGATCAGGGCTGGTCTCGAGTGGACTGCAAAGTCTTTAAGTGTCCGAATAAATAAATAAATTATAAAATATTTCATGAAAAAGGGAAAATAAAACTAAACGTTGTTTAATTTCCCTTTCCTTTTATTCCATGTAACTTCAAGTTATTACCCTAATTATTATATGACATTAACACTATAATATTACCTATATATATTAATTATAATGTATAAACTATACAGACCTTAATATATAATATATACTCGCTAATTATATCATAATATATATATAGTATAAATATATATATATATATATTATAATATATAATATATAATATATATATTATGATTTATTATTATTCAAGCCCAATACTTATCATCTAATCTTCTAATTAACTAAAGCCTAACTGACTTGATTATTCTCGGGGAAGGTCATCTATTCCTTTCATTTAGAGCAATAACATTGTTTGAATTAATGCATACTGTTCAGTTCGATCGTTCTGACGAGACTGACGTCGCATTTGCAATAAGATATCATTGCTAACATAAACAGGCAGGATACCAGGCATTGTTTACTATCATCCAAAATCTGTCGTATTGGGTCGCCCAATATCCAACTTTCATCACCTGTAAATAACTGAATAGTGATTAACCGGCCACCGTCATGGTATTCCAGAGACAAGACAATTTGACTATGTCGTATGTGCCATGTCGATCCCTATTTTTGGTTCCCGAAAGACGAAAAATCTAAAACCCCCAATTTATCGGTTTATTTTATACACGACATTGGGGGACGTACGAAGAAACGAAATATGGGGAAAAAAAGATTTCATCACTTCAGGGTGTCGGGAGAGGGGGGATAAGATTTTACTTTTTTTCCGGCCTTTAATGAAAAACCTTTTTTTTGGAATGGCATATCGGGCGTTTCGATATTAACAAAAAAATATAACAGAAATTATCGATATATCGCCCTAAGAAATATCGTTACTAAAATATCGATATATCCGATTAGCAAGAAATATCCGCTCTCGGACGGCACCTCAGTGTCTACATCCTTCGCGATTATCGATTTTTTGGCTCAATTCCCTACTAACTTGTGCAAAACCGATAATGCATTACAAACATATTTCAAGATTTTCTGGTTATAAAAATAAATTTTTATTTTTAGGATTTTAAAAAGGACAGTTGGAACTGATCTAGCATGTCCATTATATTGATGACGTTATATCGACGATTAGATACCAATTTAGAATTATAAAATTGCTGCAACCTATTATACTATATAGCTATAGTTTATATAACCCTATATCTATTATACTATAGTCTAGATACTAGGTATGATACTCCAGATAGACACCAACATATTTACAATACATAATATATATTATATAAATCTATATATCATTATATATATATATATATAAGTATATATATATATATATATATATATATATAATATATACTATATTATAATATACATATTATTTATATATATACTATATATATACTATATATATAGTATATAGACGGGGTAAAAAAAAGTTTGAGGTTAGGTGGGGTAAAAAAAAAAAAAAAAACCCTCCCCCCTTTCCTGAAATATTTTTTTGGATTTTTATGGGGCTATTTTCTGGTAAGCCCTGCATTTATTATCCTATTAAAAAATGCCAAAAGAAAAAGGGCTGCTCTAAATTGACAGTAATCAGCGATAACAAAATGTCTAACCCCAGTTAAAAAATGGCTACAAAACTTTTTTACAGTTTTTACAACTCTTTAGCTACCATTTCAAATGTAACATTTTTTTTAACTTTTTGTTATTATGGTAGATACTACATATTGATGGAGGAACTTGGGCAAACTAATAATTTTTTGCAAATAATTGGATGTCTTGAAAAAAAATTTTTTTTTTTTTACCCATCAAAATAGATAAAATGGGGTAAAAAATAACCGTTTTTTTTTTTTTAACCTGGGATGTGTGTATTATTAAATCCATAAAGTTGGAAAAGTTAGCTTGGAAGTAGCTGAATGATTGACAAGGCTAGAACAAAGGGGGTGTAGGGAGAAAAATGCTCATGAAAGTACCAGGGGGTTTGGGAGTTAGGTCGGATTTTTTAGGTGAAAAAGTTTTTGAAAGAAGATGTGCTGTCTGAGTCAGAGTTAATTTTGAAGACAGAAGAGAGGTGGAGTCGGAGTCTCCTGCCGTGGTATTTTGAAGACGTAGACTGAGTCGAGTCGGTAAATTTTTCAAAAGAGTGGAGTTGGAGTCAGCAAATTTTCAAAAGGTGGAGTCGGAGTCTGAGTAATTTTGAAGAGTCGGGTCGCGGTAATTTTGAAGAGGTTGGAGTCCTGGAGACGGAGAAAAATTTTGGAACCGAACTCCACTAGAAAGAAACTAAGAACAAAAGGGCGGTATGGGTTCGAAAAACACTTCATGAAAGTACACCTGAGGCACTCGGAACGGCTAGAAACATGGGAAAGTAGCTTAGAAAGTAATATTTCTTTTTTTTTCCCCATGTTTTGTTTTTTTTACCCCATTTCCTGTAGTTGGTAGTAAAAAAAAATTCTTAGTCTTTTTTGGATTTTTAAGAAACATAAAAAACTTTTAATACCTAATCTCCATACCTTCACTAATCCAACCTCAATAACATGTATACCATAGCATTTCTATATGTCAAGTGTATGAGGAGAGAAAAAAAAAGGTTACAAGATTTTTTTTTTTTTTTATCCTGTCTGACTATATATACTCTATATATATGATATATATAGTATATATATATATACTATATATATATACTATATTTATATATTATATACTATATATACCTATACAATATATATATATATATATTATATACAGTGGCAAGCGGCTCTAGGCCTTAGCGAAACCCTGGGCGGCAAATGCAGCAGCACTGTGGCTTTGCGTTGGTCCTAGGCAGTTTTTCCATAGAACACATACACAAGATATAAAAGTATTAAAATCTGTTACCTATTTATTTCCTACATTCTGAAAATCAGATAAAATGGTCGGTACTTTTATACCAAAATTTTTTTTTTATTGTTGAAGTGCTAAAATCAGACCCCTACCTTAGACACATGCGTGAATTTTTTTTTGGTAATGTAGTGTCTCTGTTAACTGTAAATCAATGATTTCAAAATACACAAAATGTTAAATAAAAAAATATTTAAGCTTCATGTGGCATCATCGGAATTATTCAAAAAAATTTATTTTTGCGGGAAAATGGTCACTTGTAAATTATGGACTTACGATGAACAGTGTATTGAGATTACTACTGAAGGTCATTATAACTGTTAAAGATATTAGTAAATTATTTTGGGTTGAACAGGAATAACAATTGTTGTGAGCCCTATATTTTTTTACCATTGTTAGGATAGAAATCAATTTTTTTCTAAAAATTATTTATTTGATTTTAATTTTTTTAAAACTAAAATCAAGTTATAACCATATTTAAATTTAAATGTTCTCTTTTTTATTTACTAAAATTAAAAAACATTTTCAAGTTTATTCGGCGCATACCTCAAGACACTACAAATTATTTTGTTTATGCAATAACAAAAATATTAGAAAAATGTAAAAAAAAATATTTATAGCTACCATTATGCAAAAATCAGTGTCAAAAATGGAGTAATTTGCCCTTGAATAAAAATAAGTAGCTAATTGAATTATAATAATATAAACAATGTGCAGTATTACTTATAATTTATTTCCAAAGTATATGAAATAAAAATAATAATTATAAATAGTGGATATATAGGTATAAATATAAATATATAAAAAACAACTTGTATACGGTACGGTTCCGTATGTAGCAGTAATAATACCTATAGGTACCTAAGGAATAGTTCAACATAATACAGTACCAGTTTTATGCATGTGGATGGTATTGGGTATGCATATATGCTAGTATCATTAGTTTTGACTTAGCCAAATTGGCAAAGACATGTGGATGGTTTGGGTATTCATATACATATATCATTAGTTTTGACTAAGCCAAATTGGATGGATATTGTAAATTACAGAATTTAACAAGCGCCTAAGGTGCTTATTATGTGAATTATGCATAAGCATGTGTGGTTGTGGGTTGACTGGGATCGATTCGACAGCCTGTGTGGCTTCTTTGTCTCTAATATCTTTAATTGTCTTAGTAATAATCATAGTAATAATATTAATAATTTATCAAATCCTTATTATAAAATAATAATAATAATAAATAACTAATAATAGGTAACATAAAACTAAAAAAACATTTTGGTATATATTAGGGAAATTTTTGAGTTTTAGTTGTAATTTACGTCTAACTTTCAATTAAAATACAAAATATTTGAATATAATATTTTTTTCTAATCAATCTTTATTATCTTCAAAAATAAAATCAGTTGAAAGAATACTATATTATAAAATTACTCATTTTACCACAAATTACCCTTTACCCCAAAACCATCCACCATTAATATTTTGCACCGAACATAATAAGGAAATTTGTGAAAATCTTCAAATCAAAACTCTTACTTTTACAATTTTGTATATGGTATTAGTCAGATTTTAATCCAAACTGAAAATTGGCCGAGATACAGACCTTAGTTTATTTTTGGAGTTTCTAAAAAAAATTTTTCAGAACACAGAGGGAAATTTTTTTGAGTTATTAGTGTAGTCACTTATTAATTTAAATTAAATACAATTATTAAATATATATTTTTTCTGAACAAAAAAAACCCAATGAAGTTCTAATCACTTTCAATGTTAAAATAACTTATAGTTAAAAAAAATTACCCGTCTATACCCTCCTCCATACACCGTCCTCACATTTCGCCCCATTTTACTGGTATTAAATATATTATAATATATAATATAGGATTATTATATAATATAATTATTACATTATATATATAACTAATAAAAATTATACTAAATACAATTATTTGTAAATATATCCTTCACATGTACTACATGTACTCATAATTTAATATATATATATAATCATATTTATATATATATATGGTTAATATGTTGTGATAGGTATTATTACTTATAAAAAAAATTGAATCACAGGATATACTCTAAAAAATACACAAAGAATAATGAAGAATAGGGAAAGCGAAAATCGATCGCCGGTCTCTTTAAGAAAATAAAGCTCTCCTCTCAAAGCTATTAAAAACTCCCATAGACTTCTCAAGTATTGATATCCAGGGTAGGTCTCACTTTTCAGGTCCCTTAAAGCAAATATTATGATAAGTTTTGTCTATGGTATACACAGAGAATTCTATGTAGAATTAACAAATCTTATCTACCTGAACTTGGGATGGCAGTGCTGAGATCTCACAGGCTATGAGGCCACTCAAATTTTCTATTTTTTAAGAAAGGTCTATGGGAAACCTTTTTAAACATCAGCTTTTTGATATGAGGGCTATAACTTTTTTTTTCCCAAAGAGACTGACTGATTTTCATGTCCTTCATTATTCTTCATTATGATTTTTTTAAAGTATATCCTGTGAATTTCATTTTATTATCTTAATTTTTTTTTTTTTTTATAAAATTCCTAGGGGATTTTTAACAAGCTTGAGGATGCGGCTGTAGTCTTCTCTTTATCCTAAACCAAAGAGCGACGAATTTTCGTTTTTACTATTTCATTATTTTTATTTTTTTTAGAGTATATCCTTTGTGATTTTCATATAAATAATTGGGACGTCTACACCTCCGGGGTGACCAACCTCTGTGGTCTAACAAATTCCATGAGCATTAAATCGTGTTAGCCTCTGCAATGGTGTGAGGCCCCTTATAAGGTTGCGGGGGCCCCAGGGTGATCTCTGGCCCTGGATCTGTCCAGTCTGGCCCTGGAGCCGACCACCGCGTTTATATATTTACCGTAATAATATATTACTTATATATAATATAATATATATATACCTATATAATTATTATATTATATATATATATATATTTATATATATATATATATATATAAACGTTCCTACTAATAAGGATTCTTTCTTTTAGTATCACTCAACATTCTATTTATAGATATATATATATACTACGCGTAATATTAATTATAATATATTATTATATTTTTTAATTATAATATTAAATATAGTGAAGGCATCCCGAAAAGTTCAGGCATGTGACTAGAAAACTATAACACAGCTCACAAAATAAATTATCATTTTATTAATAAGGACACATTTTTACCGCGGAAATTAAAAAAAATTAAAAAAATAACGCTTTGAAAAAATTAAAATGTAAAAATTTGAAGGTAATTGTATCGTGAGATAGCATCCTAGCGAACAACATACTACATCGATAAACGAGGTAAGTCGACTTTTATCAGATATCGATTGTTTTTTTCGATAATCGAAAGTTATCGAGATATCGTTCGTTACCATCTTTATAATGAATAGTACATATGTTTCGAACACTGAAGAGTGACTTTCGGCTTCAAGCTCTAATTTACATTAAAATAACCTTTTCTCAAAAATGAAATTATTATTGAGTTGATGTTATAGTTACGCATATATATTATAACTTAAATTGGTTTATTTAAAACTAAAATTTTATGAAAAATAAATAAAATTCAAACATATATATGTCCATGCTCTATTGCCAATAATAATCTAAATATATATATATTATCATAGTACTATATATTCATAGTATATATTAAACTATAATACAATATATATATTACTATATTACACCTATTTATATATATATATATATATAATCACTCACTTATTAAGTTTCAGGTATTTTTCTTTAATTTTTGTCTTTCTAGATTGTGTTAGGTTAGGTTAGTTAAGTTAGTTAAGTGGTTGGGTTTAGGTTAGGTTAGGTTGGTTACGTTAGTTAACCTTAACCCTAACCTAACCTAGGCTTAACTTACATTAACTTCAACCCTAACACTTTAAACCTAACCTAACTAAAACAAAAAATTAAAGAAAAATACCTAAAACTGAAATTTAAGTCACTAATTAACTATATAATTTATAAACATTTGTAACATAGATCTTACGTCCCTTTAGGTTATATAATATATATATATATAC
Source organism: Trachelipus rathkii (assembly GCA_015478945.1). NCBI lineage: Eukaryota > Metazoa > Arthropoda > Malacostraca > Isopoda > Trachelipodidae > Trachelipus > Trachelipus rathkii. Next base: position 16,839 of record JABUQX010028836.1, on the reverse strand, counting down.
CTACAAAACCCAACCTATATATAGTATATATATATATACTATATTTATTATTTATATATAAAAGAATCTAGTGAAATAAATTTTTTTATATTATGTAATATAGTGCATAATTACTTTTTTTTTTTAATTCCATATCGAAGCTATTGCAATGCCATTTTCCATAACTAACATTCGTACCATCCTTACATAATTCTAAACGACACAATGCCAATACTCTCTCTCGAGAGCAATTTATAACTCGCTTATCTTTTCTAAAATATCGATGTTGAACATTACCTCAAGCCAAACTTGCTTTACCAATATAAGTTTGAAAATAATACAGTTTTTTTGACATTGAAGACATACATAGAGACTCTATCCCCGACTTAGCGACTTGCAAGGTGCCAAATGGAGTTGTATTTTTTTTTTAAAACCAGGCTACGTTTAAATAGTTCAGGGTAGGCAATACCAATGGTAATTCATCATGTTGGAGCTCGCAGTCAGGTTTCTTCGGGACTACCGGGGGACGAACGGGGGGACTTTGTCCCCCCTCTGTCCCTCTCGTTCGGGCTTCGAATACCCCCTAAAAAAGGATAACAAAACAAAATAATATTCCTCTCCAAAGCGCTTTAAAAATCGGATGGGTTGAAAGCAAAAATTGCAGTTTTTGGCCAACTTTAGTTCAAGGTTCTTCTCAAGGCTGCTCAATCAGGAGCTCAGTGCTGCACCGTATTGTACAGGTCTACTGATAATTACTAATAAAGAAAGGTTATTAGATACATAATTTCAGAGAATACATTGAATAATTTTTGTTTCTTTAAGTTTCCTCGATGAAATTTACTTCCTGAAATCAAAAATGTTATATTATTTTTCCTGTATGATGTTATATTTTTCTTTTACATATCTGAACTTTTCGAGATGCTGGCCATATATATAATATATATATAATATATATACTATATATAATATACTATAATATAATATAAATATACTCTATATATATATACTTATATTACGCTTATATATATATATATACTAATAATATATATACTATATATATATATATGATATTATAGTATATATATATAAAATATAGTCATATATATATACATATAATCCCTCAACTTATATATATTATTACCCTATTTTTACCTTACCACAGAAGATTCACATATCAAAGTTAAGCGTATGGCTGTAAGCTGTTCTTAATTGCAGCACTTTCTCGTGGTCGGCTATTGCCACAAAATAATTAATTTGTGGAAAATGATATTATCCCTATACTTGAAGTAATTGAAAAACAACTAATTGCTTTTAAAAATGTGGCATGCTATGCTATTAAATTTCATTGCAACCCTAGGGTGCTTTGCTTTGGATTTGCAATGAGCATGATTTGGTGATTGATTCTATTAGCCCTTGAACATGAACAAATCTTGATAAGTGTCCCACAGTGGGCCTTTTTTACTAGTACTGTTTATTTTTATTTTTCTATGACCACACATTGTAAAACAACTACATAATGAATAAACTTGGGGCGAGATAACAAATGGGTAAAATTCTTTTTGTAGAAAGATGCAAATAAAATTCACAATAATCCATACTTCTCATTATTTGTAAAAATACAAAATAATTTTTTGATTTATTATACTGTATGGAACACAATGTTAACACGTCTGAAACACAGTTGAATATGTGTGTAATAGTCTATTTTACACTATTTTTTAAAGGGGGAATTTACACCAGAATTATGCAAGATAAATAGTTACATAAAAGAAGATTGGCGCACTACGGCCGCAATTACAATACACACTTGTTATAAGACGAACTCACTGGCATCCATTTTTGATACAAATTAAATGAAAACCTGCGTTTGGAGGCCTTGTATATAAATTCAATTGTTGGGTCGCAAATCAGTAATTCGTACGCGATATGAAGTAGTTCCATTTCTTTACAGTTATGTATTAATTTAAATTCATGAGCCTGATTTAAAGATTAAAATTTAATTTAAAAGTTATAATTATCAATTTATTTACGTTTTTTTTCGAAATAATATCATGACAAATCAAATATATATTTGCTATTTACATTGATTGAATGATACTTTGATTGATCGAATTTTAGTTTACGATTGATTTTTTTTTCTCTGTGTATAATAAGTAGTAGAAGTATGAAGCAAAAATATATTTCAAACTATCTATCAATAATATAAGATAATATATATTATATATATATAATATATAATAATATAGATATATATATTATATTTAATTATATATACTATATAATACTATATAATATATATAGATATATATATATATAATATAATATATTATATAATATATATAAGTACACGGCACCTTTCAAAAGTATTTAATGATGGAAATTGAAATGGTAGAATTGATCCACCTCTAACATATAATGGAATTTTTTCGATAGGGGCATCAATAGTAAGAGTAATCGGACCCTTTGCATCAAGTGTTCCACTCTGGAGATCGTACCATAAACTCTATGGGTATGAGAATTTGGTTCATAAGTATTAGTTGACAATAACGATATTCAATTTCTTTTTTTTGTGAAATCTTCCTTTTCTAAAAATTATATAAAAATTAAATCTTACATCTGGGAAATAAACATCTCTTGATGTAGCTTCCTCATATACAACTGGGGCTACCAGAAGTTTATCACTCCACATAAACTGGTCTTGAATACTACGAGCATCGAGGTCACTTGGAGAATTGGTAACCATTCCTCTATTATCAGAGGTTAAAAGGTACGCTTATAGCTGTACCATACTAAGTGAGCGCAATTAACCGGGCTAACCCCATATTAGACGATAATCCCAATGCACCCATTACTTACTCTAGAGAGCGTATCGCATGATTGCCAAACATATGAGCCTGTAACATAAGTAAGATAATAATAAGCAAGCTAATTGTTGTATTATTATTTTGGAAAAATATATTATTAATAAAATAATATTAAAAATAATTAAAAAATAATAAATTAAATAAATAATAATTTATGATTGAGGAAGAAGTGCACATAAATTAAAGAGTTGGCATAAAATGTATTTTAAAACACAAATGCTATATTACCGACTCCGGAGCCGGTAATTATATTTCCGGCTCCGATTAACGCTCCGGATCGACTCCATAGTTTCAAATTACTTCGCTCTAACTTATGCTCCGTCTCCGGCTCCAACCCCCCAAAATAATTACGATTCCGGCACAAGCTCTACCCAAAAACCTTGCGGATCCGACTCCGGTTATTATTCCGGCTCCTTAACCTTGATAAAAACAATTATAAAATTTAACTTACTCTGTGTATGGCCGAATAGAGGAATGGAAGATATTTGTAGCGAAGAGTTACGATATCTTTTGACACTTGATTAAGAGTTGGCCAATCAGGTCTGGCAGGATCTTGATCAGCTGTCCCTATCATATTGTGATTTCGACTAGAAAAAATTATTAAGTTATATTATTATTCACACATGTTTCTTTTGTGCATACTTAGCATATATAATTATTTGCATATCCTATAACAATTAAATACAAATGAAAGTATTTGTTTAAATTACTATGAAATTACCTAATAATTTATTTACAGGCGTTTATTTATTTACAGTGTCATTGTTTTAAAATGATTTATTGTTTATTTTTTTTTCTCACCACACCGCAATGCTCTGCCCATTTGCAATGTGCACCAGGCACCGCACGCACTGTAACTTTATAATTTTATAACAGCACAACAGCACATTGCATTGCAATGGTGAGTCGGCCACTCCTTTTAATATGTTTGATTAATATACTCATGCATGTAGTCTTATAAATTTAATAACATATATATATATATATATATATATATATATATATATATATATCGATATATATATATATATATAATAATATATATCTATATTAATTACATGTCATATATATAGATACTATTTAACTATACATATGACAATATTATGCTAACCATATATATATATATACATACATTATATATATATATATATATATATATATATATATTATATATATATATCTAAACACTCACAAAATATATATATATATATATATATATTTAAATATATATATAGATATATATATATTAATATATATTATATATCTATATAAATATAATATAATATATTATATTATATATCAATATATTATATATATATATATATATAATATTTTACATACTTATATATATATATTATATATATATATATATATATTATTTATATATATATATATATATATACCATATAATTATCCACATATATATATATATATATATATATACATATATATATACTTTAATATATATACTATATATAGTATTATATATATATATATATATATATACGGCTACGATTTCCTATGCCATCCACTCCTACGTTATATAAAATATATATTATATATATATATATATATATATATATATATAAATAATAGTGCTTTACAAGCTACCCTTACTTATTTTTTCTCTCTCTCTAATATATATATATATGTACAGTATAAGTAGCACTCAAAGGTAAAATCAATATAGCAATGATGTAGGAATGCTATAAATAATTAAAATAGATTACTTATCAAAAATAAAGGAGAGCGAAGCGAATTGACAAGATAGGAGACAAGGTAGGCCACAAGACAGGCTGAAAATTATATACACAATTGAGAAACTTAAGTTTTCGAATAATGGCTAAAATAATAATCTCAAGAATTGTAAAGGCTTTTTAAAGGCTTGCGATAAAAATTTCACTGATGGGCATTTGGACAATGGATTGAAAGAGAGATAAAGCACAAAACCCATTAATACCAAAATTTACTTAAAGATGCATTCATAAAGAATAAGAAAGTTTTTAAGACGGGAAATTTCTTGATACGTGAAGAACCGGAATTAATAAAATTATTGGTTTGGTTTGGTTTGATATTGGAATCATTCAATAGTGCATCGCACCGAAAAGTATCGGGAAAAACGTTTGTGGGGGAAATAAACTTGTAGGCGAGGGCTCTTTCTCTCTAAACAACGAAATGAGTGATCAAAGCCAAAGGAAGCGGATCAGATGGAGGAGGAAATGCAATGGGCGAAAATATAGAAGGAAAAACGGAAGGCGGAGATGCTGCGGACGAATAAGCAGAAGCGGAAAACGCAGACTCTGGGATAACGAAGCTCAGGTTATATATGCAGATGAAGTAGTCGAAGAAAGAGATGCAGACATATAAGCATGTTTTAATCTTTCATTGGAAACTATTTCCACCCTGTCATTAAAAAGGTGAAGTTGAAGCATCTGTCGAGACGCTAAAGAACCAAAATGGAACCTGTGCAATGTGCCTCCAAGGATTTCGTGATGCGATTGACGCGGATATACACGTAAATACATGCTGGGAAAGTGTAAAAGTTTAGTGAAGAACTCACTCCCGAACTGTGTACCTCTGTCTGTCACGAGAAAAAGTAGAACTCCAAATATGGAATTCCACTTCAAAAATGCATACGAAATGGATATTGCTGTGGTAATGGATATTGGAAAAACTTTCATTCATTTCGTATTCCGGTCTAGGCAGGAAAGAAGATATCGATAAGGGGTGAAATGACTGCCAGGCGATGAAACGGGCGGAAAGAGACATAGCATATTAATGTGGAACGTCTCAAAGCGTTGGGAAAAATTTTCAACGGTTCTACTTGCGGGCTGGAATGCCGAAGCCTGGCCATAGTGGTACTCTCAAACCTTGAGCAAATGTGCCGTTCTAAATTTGACCAAAAGTTGCGTGGCTTGATAAGCCGGATAGACGCTTTCAAGTCGAGATGAAGCATTCCATGGATGTCGTCAAAAAGCTTCCAAAGGATGAGATCAAGCAATAAAGACTGCAATGAGGTGTCGTAACGTGTCACCAAACTGAAGGGTTGCCGGAGAGGATAAAAGATCGAAGCCTGCTGCAGAAAGTAGCGACCTCTGGGTCAGTCTCCTAAAGGAAAACAAAGGCCCAGAGGTCGACTAAGTCTAGAGAGAAAGATATATTCCGTAGGAGAAGAGTCAAAAATATTAGAATCGTAAATATAATATATATATCATTATATTATATATATGTTATATATATTACTATTTATATATATATATATATATATATAGTATACTATATTTATATATATAGATATTATATAATATATATACTTATATATATACTATATTATATATATATAATATATGTTATACAATATATATATAATATATATATATATATATATAATTATCAATAATAATATATATATTATATTTATATATATATATATATACTATATATATATATATCATACTATATAATATATATAAGAGAGAGAGAAGGAGAGAGAGAGAGAGACGAGAGAGAGAGGAGAGAGAGACAGAGAGGAGAGAGAGAGAGAAGAGAGAGAGAGAGAGAAAGAGAGACAGACAGACAGAACTGATATGTACCGAGACAGAGTGTCGGTAACAACGTCACTGGTTCCTTTGACAAATACCACTTAGGAAAGAAACTCCTTTAGGAAGAACATATTTCGCTATTCACTGTCACTCTTAGTAGGAGTCAAGTTGTAGTTGAAGGCAATGATGGGTTTATAGTCGGTGCACAAGAAGTCATCTCGACTTTCTAAGAATAGTTTTAAAATGAATCAAAAATAAATAAACAGTCAGGAGTTCATGGTCGAGAGTCGAATACCTTGAGATACATACATATAAGCTTTTCACGGAAAAGGTCGAAGGGTACAGGAGTATCACTAAAATCTGATGCATCTCTGCCTCAATAGCGGTTAATGATGCATCAGTGACCATCTGGAGGTGGTTGACATCAGGGTGGGCAAATGGAAGAACAGAAGCGGGGGAGATAGCAGATTGTTTCTCCTGAAAGGCTTGAGCGACTATGTCGGTCCAAGAAACAGCAGAATTTTGGTAGGACAAGTCTTTATCAATTATGTAACAGGGCAGACACTGCGAGCAAAGTTGGGTATGAGACTGAGGTAAAATCTGACCATAACAAGATCAGACGACGAACGAAGAATCGGTAATCGAATGATCTGCAGATGAAATATTGAAACCAAAAAATCCCAAAGAAGAGTGAAGAAAGACACATTTGTTGAGTAGTCTTAAAGAGTTTTCATAAGGTTGGAGGACTTGACGAGGACTGAGAAACTTGTTCCTCTTCCAAAAAAAGAGAAATAAGGAGGTCATCTACGCACTCATAAACGAAAAAGAACGGAATGTCTTTAAAGACATAATAATAATAAGCAACCTCATAGGAGTATCTTCTAATCTCAACGCGTTTGTATCCCTTATTGTTAAAAAACTTACCAATTCCTGTTCCTCTTCCAAAAAAGAGAAATAAGGAGGTCATCTACGCATTCGAAAAAGAAAGGAATGTCTTTAAAGACATTCTATGTGCCGCTGAAAGGTTGCTTCATCGTTGCGCAGACCAAAAAACATTAAAGGGACTCAAAGAGGTCGAAGGAGTGATGACGGAAGTCTTCGCAACGTTATGAAAATGGGTAAGGATTTGGTGATAGGCCTTAGAAAAATTAACTTTGATAAATACAGATACCCCGTGGAGCTTCGGCGGGATGCTCTGAAATACGAGCAATGGGTAGCAGTTGGACCTATTCCCATCATTAAGAGCTCTAAATTTCCCACAGGGCCTCTACTAGTGTGATTTTTTATAGGGACGAGGTATATGGGAGACGCTATTGAAGATTTAGAGAAACGAATGATAATACCTTCTTTTAAAAGGACGGAAAACTCATTTTTTGACGACTACTAACTTATAATCTGCAAGTCGCCTCACTCTAGCAAAAACAAGGGAAGCGACCCAAAAAAACGAGTGGCAGAGTTATCGCTGCAAAAAGGATTCAGGGTGAACGTAAAGTCAGGAAAATCAAGAAGGCATTGGTCCACCGCCGGAGAGGAAACATCAGCATTAAAGAGAATAAAAGGGATTTCAATCATAAGGGCCTTCAATCTTCATTAAAGACACTAATCTTATACTGGGGTCCTGGGGTCTATAACGAGATCAAAGAAATGGTGAAAATCAATCCTATTAGGAGGTTATGCGACTTTCGCCACAACTAAAGTTCACTGAAATTCACTTTTGCCGAAAGAAAGGTAGCACATAAGTCGTCGTAAGCTCACTATGACAAATCACCGGCGTCCCATTGGCCCAAAATGTTGTTACAGCGGAAAAGTTCAAAGGGTAACAGCGAATCAATTCGTAAGCAAGAACACTTAATATGGCACCGGTGTCTATAACAAAATCTAGCATGGCGTCGAAGATTTTCACGGGAAACAGGAAAATGGTACTAAGGACAACGCTTTCCTAAGAACTCCCAGGCCACACCTATAGCTTTCCGACGACGAGCAGCCGTGAGGGGGCGGGGAGGTGAAATGAGGTGGAGTCGGAGGACATTTGCACTATTTGCTACAAGATTTGACCTTCGTCTCCGTAGTACAGGTGGTAAAAACACAACTGTATGTATTTATGAAAGTACAAAGGACAAAGAACAACCTTCAGCTGTACATGCCGCCAAAGTCGGTTAGATATACGAAAACTTCAGCTCAATTAGCAGTAAGGGAATGGATGTTCCTTAATGCAGCAGATGGCTTCCCTGAGAACTTTTAGACATTTATGAGCTGGTCAAAGACCTCTGAATTGGTTTTTACGTAAATAGAAATGAGTGAAGCCTTAAGATTAGGATAACTTACTGCCGCAATTTTCGAATGGGAAATGCCAGATACTATGTGAGGAGATGTTTAATACTGCTGCAAAAATTAAGTGGTCGCAGACCTTTTTCTAACGAGATAAAATTGTTCTTCTTGGATATTCACTCAACCTACTACATTATCATCCGAAAACGAGGTACCTTAATATGCAGACTATGCATGCATAATAATAATAATTATAATAATGATAATAAACTAATAATCAAAATAGATAATAATAAATAATAATAATAATAAGTAATAATACAAGTAAAAAATGTATATAATAATATTATCATCAATAATAATAATAATACATAATAATCACAGTTCTAATAATAATATAATTAATAATAATACATAATTTAATAATAAGATTAAAAAAAAAAAAATAATATTCATTAATTAATAATATTTTTTAATATTTTTAAAAATAAATCAAATAATAATAATATAATAATAATAATAATAATAATAATAATAATATAATAATAATAATAATAATAATAATAATAATAATAATAATAATAATAATAATAATAATAATAATAATAATAATAATAATAATAATAATAATAATAATATAATAGCAACTACATAATTAGTTAATAAATATTAACCAATAATAATAATTCTAAAAAAAAATAATAATATTATTATTAATTAATTATTCATATCAATTATTAATAAAAATAAATAATACTATAATAATATAATAATATAACATAACAATTAAATATTAATGGTGAAAATCTATAATAGGATTTTTTTAAAACAATATATAATAATTAATAATAAATAATAATAATAATAATAATAATAATAATATAATAATAATATAATAATATAATAATAATAATAATAATATAAATAATATAATAATAATAACATAATCAATAAATAATAAATAATATAAATAATAATAATAATTAATACTAATAATAAAGGAAGAAGAAACATAGATAAAGAGAATACAGCTTCAAGAGAAAAAAGAAAGATAGAAAAGAAAAGAAACAAGAAGCGAAGAAAAAGAAGAAAAGATAATCCCGTTATACCCAACAGAAAGAAATAAAGGAGAAAGATGGAGGAAGAAGAGGGAAGAAGAAGCAAGAAGAAGAAAGAACGAAGAAAGAAGAAGAAGAAAGAAGAAGAAGAGAAGAAGAAAAGAAGAGAAGAGAGAAGAAGAAGAGAAGAAAGAGAGAAGAAGAAGGAAGAAGAAGAAGAAGAAGAATAAGGAAGAGGAAGAATGCAAGAGTTGAACAGCATGAAAGAAGATACCTCAGATCCAAAAAGCAAGAAGAAGAAGAAGAAGAAGAAGAAAGAAATGAAGAACGAAGGAAAGAGAAGTAGAAGAAGAAATTATTTTTAGAGAAAGAAGAAGAAGAGAAAGAAGACAAAGAAGAGCCAAAGAAGAGAAGAAAAGAAAGAAGAGAAAAGAAAGAGGAGAAAAGAAGAAAGAAAAAGGAAGAGAAGAAAAAAAAGGAAGGAAGGAGAGAAAAAAAAGAAGAAGAAACAATGAAAAAAAGAAGAAGTGGAATGAAAAAACAGAATTCAGGAAGAAGAAGAAGAAGAAGAAGAAGAAGAAGAAGAAGAAGAAGAAGAAGAAGAAGAAGAAGAAGAAGAAGAAGAAGAAGAAGAAGAAGAAGAAGAAGAAGAAGAAGAAGAAGAAGAAGAAGAAGAAGAACAACAACAACAACATTAACAACATTAACAACAACACTGGTCAGCATGATGTTTTATGTTTTTATTTTTTAAATCATTCGATTCTAAAGCTTTTTGTTCCGCAGATTCCGAATCCGTAATCGATTTTTCTCTATCACGTAAAGTCTTTTCAGAAATCGAGCTTGATTATTTCTTACATTTTTCTAAAATTGCTTATGTTATATATATATATATATATTATATATATATATATATATAATATAAAATATATACAAATAAATAATAATATATATATATTTTTTATATATATATATAAATAAATTTAGATAAATATATATAATATATTTATCAAATATAATATATATTATATATACATACTTATTATTTATATTTTACCTATAGCTTTATATATATATATATTATTATATATATATATATATATATATATATATATATATATATATATATATATATTATATATATATATATATATATGATATAATATAATTATATTATTATACTGATATATATAATATATATATATATATATATATGGATATATATACTATATAATATATATATATATATATATATATATATATACTTATAATATATATATATATATAATATATATATAATATATATAGGGTACTGTGTTGGGGAGGTCCCGCTACACTTATTTTTCATGGGCCCTAATAAATGCTTTCCATGCAGCCTCGATTCCTGGTGTAATGTTATGGATTTGCTCACCCTACCCGCCAGTTTCTGGGAACACAAAGGACAGTGATTGATATATATAACACTATGATAAGCTTACAGAATAGTGATACATTCCTATTCCGTGATTCACTATCCACGCGAAAAGTAGCTCTCATATCATATTATTATATTATATATATATATATATAATAATATTACTATATAAGGATATATATATTATTATATATGTGTGAATATGTGTGTTTGTGTGTGTGTGTGTGTGGTGATGTGATGTGCGTGTGTGGTTTGTGACTGTGTAGGGCGTACGTTAGCTGTGTATGGGTGTGGTACTACTGTCGGATTGGGGTTGTGTGTGTGTGTGTGTGTGTGTCTGTGTGTATACTTATACAAACACTTTTAGACAAGTATTTTCATTCAAAAATTAAATATACATTGTCAAAAGGATGAGTGAATCAGCTTTCTTCTAAACTCGGTATCGTATAAGCATCACGTTTGTGGATTTTCCTCTTTTATTTTAAAGCATTTTATTGTTTATAATTTTAGTGTTTTTTTTTTATCAAATATGAATTCAGGAAATAGCAAAAACAGTGGAAATATATTTTGTTATATATGTGTAATGTGGTAGTATTAACTAAAGAAAAGATATTACCAGTTTGGTTACAAATGTTTGTTATGCTTATTTTGGGCTGAAAATTGGTGATCGAAATAAAAATGTGGCTCCATACAAAGTATACAGAAGTTGTGTTGAAGGATTAAGAAATTGGGGGTATGGTAAGAAAAAATCAATGCTATTTTCCATCTTTATAATATGAGAAGAGATACGACCCCGATTCCAATACAGACTACCTTCGAACAATTGCTATTTTGCCCCTTGATATGGTAAATGGTAGTGGCTTTAACAACAAGAACGAAAAGGTAATAAAATACCCGAAACATACAATCGGCAGTGAAACATGTGCCTCATCACGAAGACCTTCTAGTGCCAACTCCACCTGCTGTTTTAAAGGAGGTTACTGTAGATAACTTTGACAACTCAGCAAAATAGTGAGATGTTTAACATTCGAAAAATGGGAGGGTTTTTACAGTACAGGGTTTCAATCAAAATTAACTTAATGATTTGACTCGAGATTTAAATTTGAGTCAAGAAGCTGCGCAATTACTTGGATCAAGGCTGAAGGCAAAGAACCTTTTGTCCCCAGGTGCATCATTCTCCTGGTATAGTCAGAGTGAAAAAAAATTTATTGCCCTATTTGACTGAAAAATATGAAATAGTTTGTTTTTTGTCATAATATTTATATGAACTATTTTGGTGTCAACTATCATATCCATTATGAATTGCTAAAATTAAGAAAAATAAACATGTTGATTTAATTTTAATATTGAAACATACAAATGCTCATTACTTAAGGAATCATATTAAAACCTGAAAACTCTTTTAATAAACAATGTGAAATATGAAGAACATATATGGACACCTTGTAAATATTTCAAAGTAATTGGAATATTACTTGGACAACAATCCAGATAGACTAACTAAATGAGAACGTAGAGCTAAAAATGAATAATGGAAGAAGAAATGCTTGACAAATCGAAAACTCCTGCATCCTAGGTCAAAAAATATTTTAAACTGTTAAAATGAATATAAAAAAAATTTTTCTACCTGCTTTACATATAAAACTAGGTCGAAAGAAACAACTCACTAAAACTCTCTATAAGGATGGTTCTTGCATCGAAAGCCTGACAAAAGAGATCCTTAAATAATTGTCAGAAAAACTCAAGGAGGGTATTTTTGTGGGCTCGCAGATTCGACAAGTTATGTTTGATGAGGATTTTGAAAAACTTTTTAAGTCGTTGTTCATAACTTTTCGGGAAACTTTAAATTTTTTGCTATAAAGTATTTATTAGTGAAGAAGAAAATGTTGAATCTTTTAAAGAACTGGACCACAGCAGAAGTGTGAAAGTTCTCTTCCTTGATTTTTCCTCCGGAAATTTAGATGTTAGTGAGAAGCAATGATAAAGGTTTCATCAAAATTTGGAGAATATGGAAAAGAGATACCAAGGTCGGTGGAATAAGAATATATATATATATATATATATATATATATATATAATATATATATATATATATATATAGTATAATATAGTAATATACTATATATATAATTATCAGTATATCTTAGCTATCACGTCACTATCACGGCGTATATCATAATAATATGATTACTATAGCTATATTATATAGATAATATATAAATATCTACTTATAGTTAGAGATGTATTAACTCATAATAGGCTTAATACTATATATATATATATTATATCCTATTATTATATTTATATAATATATATCTAATATATTACTATAATTATATACATACATATATACCTAGTATAGTATATCTATACTATCTTGAAATGATACTATGAACCCTTATATATATATATATATAAATATTATATATATATATATATATATAGCTCAATTATAACATACTTATATACTCTAGTAAATCGTGACATCCATACGAAATAACTCAGTATATATATATATATAATAGATTCAATAGACTTGTTCTTATTGATATCAAAAGATCATATATAGATTATACTATATATATATAATAGTTATATATATAGTATATTATATATATATATATATTACTATATATAATATGATATATATAATATAATATATATATATACTACTATAATAATTAACTAATTAAATATAGATAACACTATATATATATATATTATAATACTAATATTACTCTGTCATATACGACATGTCACTAAGAACATATACATCAAGAATAACTACCTATACATAGTGTAAATACCGATAATAACATATCACTTAACTGATAACTTCTATACTCTTAACGCTAGCTATAGTATGCCCAATTATAGTACATCCACCGTGTTATATATATTACTATTATTTTTTATTATATTATTATTATTATACAGACACTTATTCCCGCTTAAGCGGGGTAGTGTTAACGTGCAGCTTCCCTAATTCATACTTTCCTTCATCTCGCCCTCACCCACCTCCTCCATACCATTCTATCTCTCGCCAACACCCTACCTTCTCCACCCTCATCCTCTTCTCTTCCTAGGCATTTCCTTTATTCCATCCATCCACCTTCTTCTTGGTCTCCACCTTCCTCTCCTTCCCTATCCCCTCCGCCTTCCAAACTCTCCTAACCACCCTATGTTCCTCCATATCTACTCCAGAGTCCAAACCATCTTAACATTCCCTACTCCGCTCTTCTCACCACATCTTCCCATCACATCTCTCTCTTATTACCCTATTATTCTTAATCCTCTCTCTTTTACTACCCCACATACCGCTCTCAAACCCTTATTCATAGACCTCAAACACACTTCCAAATCTTTCTTACTTGGACCTAGCATTCGATTTCCCCCATGTTTTCACACCACACTTCTATCGTCCCAGAGGACCTCGACGGGACACATATTCGTTTTTCAAATACAGTACTTACTCCCTCTGTCCTCTCTATTGTGGTAAAATCCCTCCCCACTATCCTCTCTCGATTAATTTCCCTCCACAAACCACTCAATTGCTTCTCATTTCCTTCTCCTACTCTGTGATCTATCTTTTCCTTCATCCCTCCTTCGAAAGCCCCAATATCCATCCCTAAATATCTGAAAACCTTTACTTCTTCTAAATACTACACCCTTCCTACTCTAAATCTCTAACCCATCCCCTATCTGTTTCCTCGCTTCCTCAAACACTTAAACACTTTACTTTTACCTGGCATTATATCTTAAAGAAACCCTTTTGTCCCACACACTCTCTCAAACTCATTCACCAAATACTACAGCCCTTCTGAATCCTTCGCCACCAAAGTAGTATCATCGCAAATAGTGATTCAATGTTCACTTCCCACTATCACCCTATCACATCAGTCCACCCCATCTCCCCTCCCTTCATTCATTCCTCTGCAATACACTCTCCATAAAATAAGTTGGAAAAGCCACGGTGGACAATTACACATCCCTGTCTTCAACCCTCTCTCCCCACTCCAAACATCTCACTTCTCCCTTCCTAATACTCTCACACACATTCTGCTTTTCCTATAAAAGGCCCTAACACCTTTACCTAATTTACCCCTTATTCCCCATGTTCCTCCAGCACCCTCCATAATATCCCTCCTCTTCACTCTATCATAATGCTTTCTCCAGATCATAAAAAAGACACCATACACTTTTCCACTTTCCTTCTATACCTGTTTCTCCACAAGCATTCTTCATTGTTGAATACTTGATACCACCACCACCCCCTTCCCATTCCTAAATCCCCTTGTTCTTTCCCCCATTTCTCTTTCCGTTTAAAATCATCTTACCCTCTCAATAGTTATTCTCCATACACTTTCCCGTACTACACTCAAAAGACAAATTACCTCTTAATTTACCACCACTCCATCCTATCCCCTTTCCCTTTTTACAGGGGAACCAAACAACCATCCTCCCAATGCTGTGGTACCTCACTCCTCCTCCAACATAAATTATACAACCTGTACAGCCATTCCTCTACCCCTCTGCCTCCTATCTGTAACATTTCCCATTTAAATACTCACACCATCTAGACCCGTGGACTTTCCTTTTTTTCCTTTAGATAACGCCCTAATTAATTTCTTCTCCATTGATAAGTATATTAATTCCCGTCCCTCTTCACCCCCCATCCCCACCTCTTGCAAATCCTTCACTCATCTCTCCCCACCCATTTCATTCAACTTAACCTTCTAAAAATATTCCCCCCATCTCCTTCCTCACCCTATTTCCTCCCCTCCTATCCATTCCCCCATCCCCTCCCTTTAATCCTCTCTCCTAACCCCTCCTTCTTCTTTCTTTTATTATATTTTACTTCTGTTCACAGGAATATCTTGTTCCCTGTTTCAAAATTTTCTGTAACTTTCTACACCATTCATTATTTGCACTTCTCTTCGCCCTCTCCACCGCCCTCTTTGCTTCCACTCTAACCCTTCCATATTCCTCCCAGCTTTCCCTTCACCTATTCCCCAACCATTTCACATAGACCTCCTTTTTCCTTTTCACCACCTTCTTCACCTCCTCACTCCACCATTCGGCTTCCTTTCCTTCTACTTGCTGCCACCTTTTTAACTCCGCATATCCTTCTGGCCTCTTCACAGATTGATCTCTTATAAATCTCTTCATTCCTCCTCCACTATCGTCTATATTTCTCGTCGCTCTCACGTTCCCTCCAATCTGATCCTCCGATACCCCTCCTTAAACTCGTTCTACACAATGTTCTCATCTACATATTTATCCACCTTATATGCTTCTATTTTCTCTCTTTTTAATTTTTCTCTTTCTCTGGCTCAAACCGTTACCTCTCCCCCTACCCTTTAACCAGCAATCCACCATAATAGGTGATCAGATAGACCCCCTACCTGCCCTGCCTCTGAAATACATTACATCTCATTAATCTTGCTCTATCCTTTACTATTTATAGCACACAGAATCTCCTTAAGTAACGCCCTCTCCCCCCGTATATCTCACTTCTTCCATGATATACTTATGCATTTTCACTCTTCTTAACCAAGATATTTCCCAAACTATGCACATCTTTCTATCAACACATAACTTAATACTTTCTCCATTAACATTCTTTCCCCTACCCCAAATGGACTTATAATTCTCCCCATCTCCTCTCTTCCCACTCCTGCATTCAAATCTCCTAATAAACAAATTTTTTCATTTAC
>JABUQX010028835.1:10000-20000 GCA_015478945.1 Trachelipus rathkii | reverse complement strand
GTTGAGCCATGATTTTGCCATGTGGAAAGATGGATGATAGTCGGGTGTTAAGCCGATGTATAGTGGTGAGTGTGCTGGGAATCGACGGCTGGGAGACCAAAGAAAGTGGATTGAGTGTCAGTAAATGAATACCTGGAGGAGAGAAATGGGAGTTTGGCACAGCTGGGCGAGAAGAAAGTCCATAATAGTGAAAGGCGGGTTTTGTTGAGGGGCTATGGTTGTGGCCCACCTGGGCCAAGAGATGAACCCCACACTGACGAGATGCCATGGTGAGGGTCCGTCGCGGTCCCCGTGAAGCTCTAGGGTGAATTTTTCTGACTGCAACGAGTTCTCACTAAAAGGTATAAGATGGGGCGGTAAGGCTATGCTTTCTTTTCGACTTGGCATTCATATTCTGCTACTACTTTTCGGTTTCCGGTGCAGTTATGCACCTTATGCCCCAGTTTGGAAAGAAGTGGGTGATATAATATATAATATTATATATATATATTATAATATATATATATTATATATATATATATAATATAATATATATATTATATATATATTTATATATATATAGTAATATATATATATATATATATATATATATATATATATATATATATATATATATATATATATATATATATATATTAGGGATGTACCAGAACCAGAATTTTTGGTTCCAGCCGGAAGTTCCGACCGGAACTGGAACTTATCGACTTCCGCTACACCTTACATACTCTACTGAAAACTTGTCTGATTAACAAGTGGAGTCTCTAGAAGTATCTGGCATCTTGTCATATCCATATTTTGAGCTCTTAGTTCTGTAAGCCAAAGTTTGGATTAGCGGATCAGTAAATTTATTAAGTAAAATAGGAATATACTATATAAAGTTCTACGGGTCTTCAAAGTTTAAAAATAAGAAAAAGAAATCGCTCCAGCAATAAAAGGTAGATTTTTGCTTGAGTTTGTAACGCGATATTGTCGATCGAGTTAATAACATAATATTTCGGACCATGTATAAAAACCCGCGTATCTCTCTCTCTCTCTTCCGTCTCCAGCTTAAGCCGGTTTTGTTTTTGCATTTGTGCTAACGAAACGTAAGAAATGCTCGAGCTTGCGTTCGTTTTTGTCAAACTTAGCGCACAATCGTAAGGAAATTCCTTAATTCTGTAAGGTTGCTATTTCCCGAGCTTGCCGAATTTAGCACGTTCTTACAAAAAAATGTAAACAAACAAGACGGCGGCGTGGTAGGCCCGCTTAAATTTTGAATATTTCATTCAATAAAATTAGCTTTAAATCCAATTTCTTCTAAATCGATAAACTCCATCACAGTAATTGGTCATTATTTGTAATATGAACCATTTGTTATTTTTTTATTTACCGTATGTTTATTCCAAAACCACGTGCTCTATCATAACAACTGATTCCAATTTTTGTAAACAAAAGTAACTTTATGAGAAATCGCGATCGTTTATGCACAAAATTCGTGCTAAAACTAGGTAAGCATTTCTTATCGAGCGTAAGCACAAATTACAACGAAAACGGTCTTACACTCTTCATGCTTAAAAAAAAACTGATAAAAACTTATATTTTATTAACATATGGAAAAGAAATACATATTTGTGAATTGTGATAAACCTTTTTTGTGTTAACTTTAAGAAACTATGTACTGTTAGTCTATTAATTACTATAATTAGTGAAAGCAAACTTATATAGTTGTTTGATCAAAATTTGATCAAATCTCAATTTTCGGTTCGTCTATCAGCAAACCCACGTGGCAACCATTTTGTTTATAAACAAAGTAGTGTGAATTGGGTTATCCCGTGAACACTACCTTCACTAAATCGCTTTACTTAGCGAAAAATTTCTTCCGTTTTCGTGAATTTATTACGTCATAATTCGCTGATCAATTTTCTATATTATTTTTTATGCATAATAATCATAACCGAGTAAATGACAAATCAATTACTGATTTTTTAAAAAAAGACATTTGAAAAAGTGGAAAGTTTCAAATTGGAAAGTTTCGGTAAATACCGGCCGGAACCGGAACTTTTAAAAAATCGAGGTTCCGGTACATACATACAAATATAATATATATATATATAATATTATATATTATAATATATATATATATATATATATATATATAATATATATTAATATAATAATATATATATATATATATATATATATAATATAATATATTATATAATATATATATATATATATATATAATATATATATATATATATATATAATATATATTATATATTTATATATATATATATATATATATATGTTTCTATAATATAGAATATTTATTAAAGGTCACCTCGTTGTGTACCTCCTTTTTTTCCAAGCCAACATTCTGTTTTGTGGACCCTTGCCTTTCTTCTATTTTCCTGAATATTAATCTTCCTCTATTTAATCCCGCTTCTTGCGCCCAGCTGATGGGAATTGCGTTAGGCAGGGACAGCGGTGGATTTAGTTTCCATTTATGTTAATTTTTATTTCATCTTTTTACATCGCTTTTTTTAATTTAATTATTTTTTATTTTGCCCCCTCTTTGAAAAGGGCCCTGCTCTTCCCGTGAGTGGTGGATCCATGTAAAGAAAGAAAATATAACTAAACATATTAAATATCTTTTGATCTATATATATTATATATATATAATTATATATATAATATGTAATTATATATATATATATATTATATATATATATATATATATATATATATATATAATATATATATATATATATATTATATATATATATATATATATAAAGGAAAGCTAGATTCGTTTATCTTTTTCAATAAATTACGAAAAATTAAATAATGACAACGTAAAATGGCATTTTGTAGATAATTGTACATCCGAAATTAGTTGCTTAAATTTGTTGAAATTTCTTTGTTATGGTCTCTGTTCTTCTCGGAATGGGGTCGCTATGGATTTGAGATTTAATTGCATTGCACCATGGAACCAATAGAAACTGAAGGGCGTTTTCGAGATTAGAATCCAGCTGGGAAGTTTACGACTAGAAGTATTCAATAGAATCCAAGCTGGTAGACTCGGGACGATTGAAGAGTTGGCAAATTTAGCTCTATTTAGTTCTGATTATTTCAAGTTGGATGCTGGAGAAGTAAGTTAATATTTTTTATTAGGGATTTACTTAACAGTTTATTGTTCAGTATAGTGTTATCCATAGTTATTTAAATGAATTTAAAAGAAATTTAATTAAGGTGTGGACACAGTAAATATTTTTAAAGTATCCGGCTCGAGTTCTGAAAAACTTACATATAATAAAAAAAAATCTTTAAGCAACACATATGTCACATTCTGCTTTGATGCTACTGAGTAAATTAAAAGTTACAAGTTGGGAATCTTTTTCTGAATTCATTGAAAAAGTGTTAGTTAAAAATGTATTTTATAAAAAAACAAAAACAATTGATTATACCCTGAAGTTAAAAGAGTTGTAACACAATTTTTTTGTTTGCATACCTTCATCTCAAGTTAATATGGAGCTTTTATTTTCAGCTCTATTAATTTGATTTGAGAACACGTTTAAAAGAATATTTGATGGAGGCAATCTTGTCTTTCTAGGAACAACCTTTTAAAAGCTATATAATTTTAATTTTAAAGAGAATATAGACTTAATTACAGCTTCACGCACCCCCCCCCCCCCAAAAAAAAAAAAAAAAAAAACTGCTCCACCAAAAATCTTGCACTTCTGCAGGCCTGATTTAAACATTAAAAAAAGGAAAAACTAAGTTTTCATCACTGTCAAGTCAAGTAAGTTTTGATATTTACTTATAACTACTATCACAAATTTTTATGAAGGAAAATTTTTCACACTCAAGACAAAACCTTTTTCTAATACAAAATCTTTTTTTCATTGGCGTAACTAGGGAATTTTTCTAGGAGAGTGAGTGCCATGGCCCCTTTACAGGAAAATTTCAGTAATCCTTTTGATTAAAATCAAGGGTAACAAAGCTAATACAAACACACAACAAAGATAAACTCACCGGATGTTTCCTGCTGATCAAGCTTGACTTATATAGACTGAATTCACAGTTACTTAAAGGAATAACGAAATTAAACTTGTTTTACTTTAGGTACCACTTTGTACCTACTGAAACGGTATTTACATATCTAATAATGATTTGTACATTACTATACTAGGTCACCTACCGACTCCTCTATACCACATAGGTCACTAGGTGTACACCCGTAACAAAAACTTCAAGGTATTTCCTCAAGGAATACTTCGTAAGTAACCAACATTTACTATATACTACGCTTTACACTAATCAACTATAACTGTACTTGAACACGTAACAGTACTCCACTATATTACTTATTGTACTTTTCACTTCACAGTACTTTACTTTATTATTACTTTAATCACATATCAACAATGACTGCAATGAAAAGAATATAAACTTTAATAAACAATAACACTGATCAAACCAGAAACATCTGTGTGCTTCTACCGCCGACTTGGTCGACACAGTAACTAGGAAACACTCCATGTTCTTCTTCAACTTCTCAATCTTCCCCTCTTCTCATACATAGAAGAACAACCATCACATCTTCACAAAATAGGACAAACAAACCTAAGAAAAGAAAAACACAAACCTCATCATATATATATAATATATATATATATATATATATATTATATATATTATCATATATATATATATATATATATATATATATATAATATATATATATATATTATATAATTTATATATATATATATGTATATATATATATAATATATATATATATATATATATATTATATATATTATATATATAATATATATATATATAATGATATATATTATATTAATAATAAATAATATATATATATATATATATATATAGTATATATATAATATAATATATATATAATATAATTATATAATATATATATATATATATATATAATATATATATTTATATAGTTAAATAGATATATATATATTAATATATATATATATATTATATATATATATATATTTTATTATATATATTATTATATATATATATAAAAATATATAGATATATATATTATATATATATATATATATATATATATTGAACTTGTTTCACTTTAAAAGGATGTTAACCGAAAAATATATCGAACGAACGATGTAATTTGATTTTTTCGATTAGTGAAGCAATAGAGCGTCAGAGTTGCCAAAACAGTTTTTTTTTTTAACCTGGATGTGTTATTATTAAAGTCGAAGATGAAGAGTGAAGGTCCTCTCGCCTCAGCGGGGGGACGACGGGGGAACTTCATCCCCCCCTCTGTCCCACCGTCGGCCCGAGCCCTTAAAAAAAAAAAATAAAAAAAAAAATAAAAAAAAAATTAAATGTAAAAATTTAACATGATAAAAAAATACAACTGTGCAGTAACTCTTTCGCTCTCTTCTATTGGGAGTTAGCTAACCACGTGACACTGCCAGGGGTCCACGCGTAGCGTTGCGGCGGATTTTTAGATATCATGTCTGTTTATGGTAACAATCCTTTTAATTAGTTAAGTAGTGCCTAATTATATTATATTATATATATATATATATTATATATATATATATATATATATATATATATATATATATATATTAATAATTTAATTAAATATTATTATAAAATTTTTATTTAAATATATTAATATATTATATATATATAATATATATATTGGGAAAAACACCCTTAAAGTATTTCTCACCCTGCTTGGAATCGAACCTGGACCTAGCATATTATACGCGGTTATTGTGTGACCACAACACCCACCGATGAGCTAAAAGAAGAACACGACAATATTTCCTATGGTCCAAATAGGGACATGCGCGTTCTTCCCCCTCACATC
The DNA here is from genome assembly GCA_015478945.1 of Trachelipus rathkii. Taxonomy (NCBI): domain Eukaryota; kingdom Metazoa; phylum Arthropoda; class Malacostraca; order Isopoda; family Trachelipodidae; genus Trachelipus; species Trachelipus rathkii. Next base: position 14,131 of record JABUQX010028835.1, on the reverse strand, counting down.
GGGGGGGGGGGCAAAACAGGATACGCACAAGATTTAATAATAATACAACAGAACCGGGGGTCAAGATGTACATAAAATTTGCAATAACCTGCAATCAAATTTGTATTGAAAAACACCCCTAAAGTATTTTCATCCTGCTTGGAAATCGAACCTGGACCCTAGCAGATATACGCAATGTGTTTGACCACCACGCCACGAATGAGCTAAAGAAGACACGACAATATTATTCCTATGGTCCAATAGGATGCCTCGTTCTTCCCCCTCACACTTGGGGGGGGGGCAAACAGAGGTACCGCACAAGGGAATAATAATAACAACAAAACCGGGGGGCAAGATGTACATAAGAATTGCAATAACCTGCAATCAAATTTGTATTGAAAAACACTCCCAAAATATTTTCACCAATCTGGGAATCGAACCTGGACCCTGTTTGGCCCCCTCCCCCAAGTATTTTTTTTTTTAAATAAAAGCTCACACCTCACGGACATAGCCCATCTTCAAAAAGGGGAACTTTTCTAGGAAATTTCTACCTAGGATCCGGAATAGGGATCGAACCCGTGCCTTACCATGCGACTCTGTCGCTCTAACGATTGAGCCACGGTAGCGGCCCCCTCCACGGAGTGGTCGAGTGGGGCACGGCATGCCCTATTTGGACCATAGGAAGTATTGTCGTGTTTTTCTTTTAGCTCATCGTGGCGTGGTGGTCAAACACATACGCGTATATCTGCTATGGTCCTGGTTCGATTCCCAGCTGGTGGATATATATATATATATATATTATGATATATATATATATATTATAATATATAAATATTATATATAATATATTATTTATATATATATATATATATATTTATATATATATATATATATATATAATATATATATATATACTATATATATAATAATATAGGGAGATGGTCTTTCTGGATACGACTTTCGAAGGAATATGAAACTTGAATATCCAAAAATTGGTGAGTATCTATCTTTTTATATTTCGCTTATCTTAAGTTCTGAGTTCACAAACTGTTCCATTTGTACTATTTGTAGAATTGGACAAGTGTATTGCATTTGATTATTTTATAATAAATGTTATATATTCTGTTTCTGAGAGACTACTAAGCCATACTGAAATCGTTCTTAAGTTTTGTATAATAATAATAATAATAATAATTAATAAAATAAATAATAATAATAATAATAATAATAATAATAATAATAATAATAATAATAATAATAATAATAATAATAATAATAATAATAATAATAAAAAAATTAATATAAAAAATAATAAAATAAATAATAATAAAATAATAATAATAATAATAATATAATAATAATAATAAATAAATAAATGATAACTCTTCTCAGCAAATTTCAGCCTTCACGTCCACTTCCAAGGTGTTTGGGGCTCAACACCCCCTATAAAGGGACCCCTATATATATAATTTTCCTCAGTGGCTCTATTTCATTCGTTATCTTTTATCCACTCACTAAATTTCAGCCTTTCTACGTCCATTTCCAAGGGGTTTTGCAGTTCAGCACCCCCTAAACTCCTAAAAGGATATTTATATATATATATATATATATATTATATATATATATATATATATATATATATATATATATAATATATATATATATACTATATATATATATATATATATATTACAAAATTTGTATTATATATATATATATATATATATATATATATATATATATAAACCCTCAAGTTTGTTTGAAGTGACAAATTCTTAAATAACAAAATACCCGAATTTCCTATAACATTTTTAGAAATTTTTTTTATCTTTTCACAGCCAATTTTTCATTTTGAGTTGTGTAGCTAAAAGACTTTAAAAATGCTTTTTAATTCTCATTATTTACTTTCAAATTTATTCCCTTATATATATATATATATATATTCAAATATATATATTATATATATATATATATAAATTATATATATATATATATTATATTATATATATATATATATAATATATATATAATATATATATATTTATATATATATATATAAATATATATATATATATATAAGATATATATTATTATTATACAACTTATTTCGCTCGCAGCTCAGTTGAAGTTGTTAACACGCACGCTTGCGCGCAGAAGGCATCTGAAGATGAGCATTCAGCGAGCGGTCTACCATGCATGTACGGCAACCTGCTGTGCATCTACCTTAAAAAAACTTTTAGTTTTTAATTTTATTTATACTCTATAATACCTAATGGAAAAATAATTTAACTACAAGATAATTGTTGAGAATAAAAAAAATTCTCAATTTCTAACAGCAAAAGTATACATAAAAGTATTTGAAACAATATTATCGAATTATTCTTAATGAATTTAAAGGATATAGTAATTTTCTTTAATTTTATATTTAACTGGGATAATCCAGTATATAATAATATATATATTATATATATATTTATATATATATATATATTATATATATAATATATATATTATATTAATATATATTATTATATATATATATATATATATATATATATATATCTTATTATATAGTATATATATAATATAAATATATATATATATTTAATATATATATTAATATATATTAATAATATATATATTATAATATTTATAATATTATATATTATAATATAATATTATTTATATATATTTATATTAATATATATAATATATAATATATATATATATATATTATTATATATATATATTAATATATATATACCAGTATATATATATAATATATATTATGTATATATATAGTAATAGGTATATAATATAGATAGTGAGTATATATGATATATAGATATATATATAGGTATTATAATATATTAATATATATATATATATATATATAAGATATAAATATATATATATTAGAGATAGGATAAATATATAATAAATAATATATATAATATATAGTATTAGAATTATATATATATATAGTATAATATATATATATGATAGTTATATATTATATGATATATATATTATATATATATATAGATATAGTAATATAATATTATATATGTAATATTATAGTATATATATATATAGTATGTAATGATAGGACACTTAAGATAACCGTGGTCTAACAAAAATAATTTGGCTATATGGGAATTGGTGGTTAATGATTTTTGTAATTTTAGACGAGGGGAGGATAAAGAGAGAGAAAAATTAAAAAGTTATTTGCCTATAACAAGAACTTGACTCTTTTTATTTTCTCATCTTTATATTGATTATTTATACATCATTTTATTTAATGTTTTAAGGATTATGATTGGATGGTTAAGCGTAAATTTGGTGTCACAATAGATGGTTGTAATGAGAGAGAATAATATATATATATTTGATTTTTTAAGATAATTTTATATAGAAAAAAGAAATTCTTTATATAATTATTTTATATTATATATATATTAAGATATAGAGATAGATTATATATATATATAGTATATACTTATATATATATTTAGTATATATATATAGAAGATTGATTAATATATATGAGGTACAGATTTTTTAATGCTCACAGTATGTAGCAAGAGAACGGCAGGTCCTACAGTAAAAACAAATTATGAGTGATTTGGAATCGCAGCCGAAACTTCTCAAGAGTGGAGATTTAATTTGTTTTTTTTTTTTTTTTTTTTTTGGTTTTTTTTATTGTTTTTTTTTTTTTCTGGCTTATTCATCGGATATTATTTTAAAAATTATTTCCCCCCCATTTACGGGTCGAGCCGACGGGGGGACCGGTTAAAGTAACCAAAATGTTTTAGAAGATAAGAAATGGTTTTTTTTTTTTTAACTAAGGAAAATACCCGGAGGGTAACGCAAGATGGCCAGGAGGCGGGGGTCATCTCGGCCCCGGTGGACGAAGGGGGCACGCGAATCCCCCCCTCGGGATTGCTCCGGAACCCCCGCTCTTGGTCTTTGGGTGTCGCGGGGCGGTTCCTCCGACCATTCCCTCTCCGGGGTATGAAACGTCCACCCCTCTGTCCCCCATCGGCTCGAAGCCCCCTAAATTTGTGTTGCAAATTTTTTTTTTTTGGAAAATTTAATTGTTTTTTTCTTTATTTTTTTTTTTTTTTTTTTTGTTTCGTCGGGTTTACCCTA
>JABUQX010028835.1:0-2500 GCA_015478945.1 Trachelipus rathkii | reverse complement strand
ATAGATAGTAAGAGTATATATAATAAGTGTAATATATATTATATATTTATAATATTGCAGATAGCCGCAGAGGATTAATAGTTTGTAAGAACAAGGAAACAATAATGGGAAGGATATTTTAAAAGAGAGAAGAAAACAATGGCACTGATGATGTCTGGATCGACATTCACCGCATGTTGCGACTGAGAATGAGGGTAACTCATGCTCTACCACTAGCACAAGGAACAGCTTTTAAGCCACGGCAACCCCGTCAAGGCGGACTATTCACCAGGTTTTCACCCTGTCCTTTCCCCGGTTTCCCAATAATATATATATATATATATATATATATATATATATATATAATATAATTTATATATATTAATAATATATATATATATCCTTCTTCTATCCTTAATCCAGCGAATTAACAGCTCTCCCCTCTTATATCGGTGATCAGAACGCTGAAGCTGTCACAAGAGTCAAAGCTCAGTCACTATCCAATTATAAAGTTAGATACCCTGATAGTAACGCAGATAAAAATACAGTTCGTAGGGACAGTGTATTGAGGAGCTGTTGCGATGAGATAAGATATATTAAAATTAAGAGAGTATTTTAAGGATTATGTATGTGTTACAGATTTACCTAAATAGTGAATGCGACAAGTAGATTGGATATATATTAGTATATTAGTAATTTTATATAATGAATGATAGCCTACGTAAGTTGTAGTGAAACATTTATACTTATATAGGTCAAGTGTATTTATCAATTATAAATTGTGTATGGGACTGAATCTCGGAACGTATATATGGTTAGTGGCAGTTACTTAATATTTAATGTTGCTCCAGATCGTTATGAGAATATCTATATAATAGATATTCAGTGGTACCTTCACTACCTCATCCAACCTAAATCAGTATGAGAGTGACCATATAATATATCCAAAACATTTATCTCAAGTGTTATGTATTAGTTACATTTGTGAATAATATTCCTACTCTATAATAGTAAGGACCTGATCAATTTTGGTATATTAGTAGAATAGACTTAATTATATTATAACAGTCTACAGTGAGATATAGTTAAGTAATGATATATTCTCAAATAAATAGGTCATATGTATATATATATTATATACTCAGTGTAATAAATCTGTATTCTGTTAGTTATATTTATAGTAGAGAACTATAATTATATAGCTAGTATAGAGAGCTACAACCCGATTATATAGTTATATAAGTGTAGATATAGGATAAAGTAATTTAAATTTTAATAAGATTTTATTTAAGCTATCAGTAACATCGATGTTATTGAAATGATATTTCGTACGTTCGTAGAACCGTATGTTAGACAGAGTAAGTTGAAATTTAGTATATATATATAATATACTATATATATTTACTAATATTAGATCACATACTATACACTCATAACCTCACTTATAAGACGGAAATTTTAATTGTAATATATAATAAGTTATAGTTGGATACATTAAACGATAATTATAAGAGTAATAATGTAATACTTCTTTAAGCTACATCTGTTGTTCTACAGACAAGATAGCTAAATAGAGTTTAGGATGTACATTTTTGAAGAGTGTGGTATTCCTTAACGTTAGATACAAAGTATTATATATATGATAAGCGCGTATGAATGTCTAGTAAAACGTCTATATTATAAGTTAGAATATAAGCTCTGACCTGCTTAGCAACATGCTAATAGCTATTATAATAATATGTTATATAAATATTCATATTATAATATATTAATATAATGTAATTATATATATTTAAATTATATATTATATATAATTAAATATATATATATATTAATTAATATATTTAAGGTAAGATATTATAAGTTAAATTATTAATCATTTAAGTAAGTGTATTTAGCAATTATTTATAATTATTAATGTAATTAATGAATAAAAATATATAAATTATATAATATATACAAAACTTGGTTTTGTGAAGATAAAAGACAATAGTATAAAGCTTGTAGCAAACCTAATTGTGATTATATAAATATTACATACCTTTTCAGATTAATGATATAAGATCCAGTCAGTCTCTAAACATTGAATTTAATAAACCTTAATAAATAGTATGAAAATATAAAAGATTAAGAAAATTAAATCATTTTCAATATTTAATTTATAATGGTTTCATAAACGATATCGATACAGAAAAGCCCATTAACTTCAAAATAGCAGTAATTTCATTAACTAAAATTACCTCCATTTCTCATAGAAAAACTAAATGAGATAATAGTGATATTTTGATATGGAGGATCAATTCTATATCTGCTCATTCATTACGATTTTTTATCTTCAGTAAGCATCAAAATATAGATATGAAGGTCACGGTTATTTAAATGTCACTATAATTAAGTAGTCATATGAATTATCTATTACGAAATAATATTAATATTATTTATTTATTTAGTATATATATATATAAAATAAAAGGATAATAGTGTTTAGTGATAATGATCTTAGTTCAATCTCATGATATAG
>JABUQX010028834.1:27500-70645 GCA_015478945.1 Trachelipus rathkii | reverse complement strand
TTCAGTGATGGACAAGCAATGCAGGACGAGGCGAATAAAGTGGAAACAAATGGCGGCTGGGATCCCCTGCCGATGACACGACGAAAGACGCCAGGTGGAGGTTTACAGACGAGTTTCCTCACACTGGTCATGGCGGGCGGGTAGCGCCGCCTGCGCCTACTGCTTTCCGATGCACCCCACTCTGAAGTTGATACGCCGCAAAGAGGAAGATTTGAAGCTAGGAAAGAAAGAAAGAAAGATATATATATATAGCATATATATATATATATAGCAGTTAGTATATATAGCATATATATATGCAGTAGTAATATATATATATATGGAGCATATATATATATATGGTGCTATATATATATATATATATATAGAAAGTTGCTGCTATATATATATATGTGTTATATATATATATATATATATAAAGTATATGTATATATATATATATATTCTTCTTCTCTTCTCTCACCTTCCTCTTGGGCCCCAAAGATTAAAGTGGAGTGCACATGTACAAGCATCGAAAGCAAGTGCTAGAAACATGAAAGGACAAACGTCGAAAAGAGTGCTTCCAGGCCTACCAGCCCCTCTTTTGTACCATTAATGGGGTGAGAGCTCACAGACAGAAAAGACCACCCTAGAGCATCATGCGGGGACCGCGACGGACCCTCACTATAGAATCGCGTCAATGTAAGGTTCATCCCCTACCCCAGGTGGACCAACCATGCCCCTATACAAAACCCGGCCATTCTCTCCTATCATGCACCTTTATTTTAGCCTTCACAATTAAACTCACATTTCCTCTCCTTCAGACATTCGTTCACCGACTAATCCACTTTCTTTCGGTCTCCAAAAATGGCTCTTATCCCAACACACTCGCCACACATACATCCGCTTAACCAACTGACTATTTACTCATCCTTTCCACATGACCAAAACCATCTTCAACATACTTTCATTTATTCTCTCATTTACCCCTTCTCTCACACTACACTTCTCTTTAATACTTTCATTCTCTTATCAATTCTTTCTCACACCTAGCACACCCTTAAGATTTGTCCATCTTGAAACACATTGAACTTCTTCTTAGATTCAGGTACCTCTTAATTTGCATATAGTCTCACTACCATACAATAACACAGGTAACAACATACCCTCATGTAAGACCTCAAAAATCTAGTCCCTTTGCATTCACCCAAGATTTAATTGCACCAGCCAATCTTCCTGCCATTCACAACTTTCCTACTACTCCATCGTCCGTTCCCTTCTCATCCAACATATACCCTAAATATTTAAACTCAGACACTTGCTCTAGCTGCTCACCATCTAACATGGTCCTAGGACAGTCCTCACCGCCGTCCATAACCTTACCTTATCCACGTTTACTTCAAGCCCCTCCTTTTACACACCCTGCCACCTCTACCAATCCTCTCAAACCCTCTTCAGACTCGCCACAGAACCAAATCATCCGCACATAGGTAGGGCACCCTCCAATTCATCTCCATTCTCCACCACCACCATTTCCTGCCATCCCCACCTCACTCCTTTCTTCATAACCTCATCCATGTACAAATTGAATAAACCAAGGAGACATAACACACCCTGTCTTACTCCGTTAATTCCAGCCACCACTACACACCTTCACAGTCGTCATACATACTTTTGATTCCATTCAGAAGCCTACCACCAACAATTACAGCATTACTAACACTGGGAGCATCAGCATATCCTGAAGCTCAGGCTTCAGCGAATTCATAAATCCTTAAATGTTACTTATTAATCATTTATTTAATGTGTAAGATGTCCACACACTTCCTCATCTTCCTAAGTATCAATTTTCGACCAAAATACTAAGAGTTCCCATTAGTGCTTCCTCTTTTCACATCAACACATCATTCACCAGTATATATATATATATATATATATATATATATATAGATATATATATATGTATATATATATATGTATATATATTGTTATTGTTATATTATATATAAGGTTATATATATATATATATATATATATATATATTATATATATATATATCTTCTCCCCAAGACCGGGGGTATGGGTGTGTGACATGCATCGAAAAAGAGAAGCAGTAGAAGAATATAATGACAAGTCGAAATGCATATCATTATGAACTCCATCATCAGCAAAGGCAAGGCTAGCCTTTTTCGACCTTGTAGTTATATTCTCTACTACTTCTCTTTCCGATATGTCACGTATAATCTTACCCCAGTCTCAGTGGAAAAAGAAGATTATATATATATATATATATATATATATATATATATATATATATATATATATTGTTATATATATATATATATATATATATATATATATATATATATTATATATATATAATGTATATATATATATATATATATGTTATATATATATATATATATATATATATATATATATAAATTACTGGTGAAATGATCAAGAACTTATGGACATGTTGATTGATTGGATTTGGAAGTTGCAATAAAGCGTTTATAGAGGGTAGTTCCAAGGGATTGAGGAGAGCGGTAATAGTAAATAGTACCCAAGTAAGGGAGAAAGGGGAACTGTAGAAATTATAGGGAATAAGTTTCTGAGTGTTGTAGGGAAGGTGTAGTTTATTGAGTATTTTGGTCGAAAGAGTGCGTCGAGAGTGACTGAAGGGACTGATTAAGTAAAGAACAAGGTGCGTTTAGGAGTGGTAGAGGGATGTGTGGATCAAATCTTACATTGAACAATGATTGAGAAAAAAATGAGGGAGAAGCAGAATAAATTGTATTTGTGCTTTATGGATTTGCAACAGGCGTATGACAGGGAGTTAACAGGGAGCAGCAGCAGGTGTTGCAGAGGCGACCTGAATGGGAATCGCTGGCGACGATATGCGTGCAATGGTCGGCAATGGTGCATTGGTTTACACAGCGGAGGTAAGACAGGTTACAACCCTTTGTTGGCCTCCATCTCTGTACAGGATGCTGCCAGAAAGAATCTGAGTGTGGGATGGTAATGGTTAGAATGGCAATGGATAGTGAGGGCGCCCTACCCAGAGTGAGGCGACAGTGGTGGCGAATTAGGTGGCCATAGTGCGCAGATTCTGGGTGTGGGCGAGGGGCTGAAAACGTGGGCAGTGTTGCCAGAGCGAGACATGCTCCTCAGCGTTGTACATAGAGCAGCCAGGCCAGTGCCTAGTTTCAAGATTTAAAAGTATGTTGGATGAGAAGGCAGGGTTCACACTGGCAGGGCTGGGTGGCTGGTGCACTCAAATCACAGCTGAAGGGAGCCTGCTCCCTGAGTGTGTGCCAGTTCCATGAGGGTATAGCAGTTACTCAAAGGTTGTAGTGAAAGATGTCTGAATAAGAGTGTTGATCTAGCTCAGATCATCTTAGTGCTAGTGAAGAAAGAGAGGAATGAACGTTAGAGAAAGGTACAGGTAATGCTGAGAATATGAGACAGATGGGCAGTGTTGGGACGCGAGTAGAGAACAATGAAATATTTAGAATGGTATTGGTAATGTCTAGCGCTTCAGGGGCTTGTCATACGCCTGCTGCTGCTCCGACAAGAAACATAGCAAGAGGAAGGTGAAGAAGAAGAAGAATATAAGGTGATAGCATATATAGCATATATATATATATATATATATATATATATATATATATAGTTATATATATATATATATAATATATATATATATAGCAGCATATATATATATATATATATATATATATATATAAGAAGATATATATATATATATATATATATATATATATCTTTCTTTCTTTCTTCTTCATCTTCCTCTTTGCATCAAAGACTGGGGGGTAAGTGCGCCATGCATCGGAAAGAAAAAGCAGTAGGAGAACATGACAAACGTCAAAAGAAGTTCAGCCTTACCGCCCCCTCTGTACCACTAGTGAGCTCGTCACAGACAGAAAATCCACCCAGAGCGGGACCGCGACGACCCTCACTATGGTAAATCGCTTCAATGTAAGGGTTCAACCCTTCCCAGGTGGGCCATGCCCCCATACAAACCCCGCCATTCTCTCTCCTATCATGCACCTTTATTCTCGCCTCTGCCAAACTCATTTCTCTCCTGCAATCATTCACAGACCCAATCCACTTTCTCTTCGGTCTCCCAGCCGGTCGGTTCCCTCCAGACACACTCACCATACTATACATCCGCTTAACCAACCGACTTTCGTTCATCCTTTCCACATGACCAAACCATCCTAAAACATCTCTTTCTATTTATTCTCTCTCATTTACCCTTTCTTCACACCACACAAGCATCTCTCTAATAAGTTCATTCCTCATTTTATTAATTTTCACACCTAGCATGCCCCTAAGATTGTCCATCTTCGAACACATTGAACTTAGGATCTATACTCTTATTCCAGACCATAGTCTCACTCACTACTAATACGGTAACACAGGTACCAACATACCCTCATGTAAGACTCTAGCGCACCTAAGACCTGGCCGTTGACAATCACGAACAATGTACCTGATGCAGCAACCTGGCGGCCATTCAGGATTTACCTACCACACCTGCATCATCCGGCTCCCTTCTTATCCAACACATACCCCTAAATATTTAAACTCAGAGACACTTTTGCCCTAGCTGCTCACCATCTAACATAACTCACACTGAGGGCTACGGTCCCTACTCACAACCATAACCCTTTTATTACGTTTACTTTCAAACCCCCTCCTTTTTACATACCCTGCCAAATTCTACCAATCCTCTCAAACTCTCTTCAGATTCGCCACACAGAACCACAAATCATCCGCATATAATAGGTGGCACCCTCCTCCACCATTCCATTCTCCACCATTCTAACACCATTTCCCGCCATCCCCACCCTCGAATTCTTTCTTCATAATCCCATCCATGTACAAATTAAATAACCAAGAGATATAACACAACCCCTGTCTTACCCTGCTATTAATCCTAAACCAATCACCATTGGATATTACCATTTATTCTTACACACGCTTCACTATCAAGATACATACATCTGATTTGATTCCATTAGGAAGCCTACCACCAACACCATATATCACACACTGCATAAAGCCTCCCTGCCATCTCATCACACCTTGTAAATTTAAAGACCCATTTATAATTTTATTCTCATTTTCTCAATCATTTGTTTTACTGCAAAGACTTGATCCACACATCCTCTACCAGCACCTCTAAATGCACCTTGTTCTCACCATAATCAAATATCCTCTTCAGTCACTGGACGCACTCTTCTTCTTCGTATTACCAGCATATACCTTCCTACAACACTCAGTATGTAAACTTATTCCCCTATAATTTCTACAGTTCCCCTTTTTTCTCCTTACCCTTACAGGTAGTAATGACAACGCTTCCTCCAATCCCTAGAACTATACCCTTGCAAATGCTTATTACACAAATCCCAAATCCAATCAATCAATGATCTCGCCTCCGTTCTTGATCATTTCCACTGTAATTTGCACTCTCCATACCTGCAGATTTACCTCCTTCAACTTTTTTCACTCTACCCATTACCTCCTCCTTACTAAATAACCTCATCCCCAAATACCTATTCTTCAACTATCTAAATTCCAATAATATTCACTATCACCTCTTCATTACTGTTAGTTAATATTTGAAGTGGTCTTTCCACACTCCTCTCACACTCACTATCAGTTACAAAAGCACCAGCATCCTGGCCTCACATTCTAAAGGAGATTATAACCTTTCTCTGCTTCCTCCGTAAAGCAGCCTCCTGGCCCCTCAAAAGTCCCCCATTCATCCTCCCTCCAAACTGTTCATTTACTCTCTGCTTTCCCATTTATACACCTTAGGTATTTCTTTTCCTCCCATAAGGACCTGCCATCTTCTTTGAGCCCTCACCTTCATTTATGTTTTTTAAAGATTCAAATCAGACGCTTTGCCTTTAACCGCTTTCTATCACCCTTCATTCCACCATTCACCAAACTTGCATTCTTCTTTTTACTTTAGCACATCCACATAGTTCCTTTTCACTGCTAACAATTATTTCCTTCATTTGCTCCTAACACCCCTAGTATCAACTTGTTCACATTCAACCGTTTTTACTAGCGAGCGCTCTACATACTTATCCTTATTGTCTTGCTCACCTAACTTCTCACTTAATCTACCAATTTCCTTTCGGTATCACCTTCTCTCCATCCAAGCCCCCACTAACTTAATTTTTTACATAGAACAAACATAATGATCCTAGATAACTCATTCCAAACTCTAACTACTTTGAACATCCAAACACATACTTCAACACTCTCTTCACCAACACCAAATCAACCATACTTTTCACTTCGATCCATCTCTACCTATGCCAACTCTAGTATACTTATGGATACTCTGTGTTTAAAGAAAGTACACACATAACCCTCTCTCTTCACAGAAATCAATCACCTTCTCACCATCATTCTCATTTTCTCCGCCACCCCAAAACCACCTCTGTCATACCATCCCTTTTTGATCACCTATCCAACCATTCAGGTCCCCCAAAAACTATCAATCTGAAGACTCCTAACTACTCCCATCCAGAACATCATTCAGATTATCCCAAAAAATCGTACCCTTCAACGTTTCCCTCAGATGGACTCCATAATGCCAAAACCAACATACCTGACCTTTTCAAACTTAACCATTAGAATCTAGGACTCACACAATCAAAAGTCTACCATAGCTTGTACCATACATAGGTCACTCATCAAAATTAAAACTCCTTCTCTTCCTCATCTATTTCACACCAGCACACACTATTATTTCAACATCGCAATCACTGGGGTTTCAAACGTTTCTCTTACCTTTGTTTTTGTATCACAAAAGAATCAATGTCTTTTCGTAAACATGATCCATCACTCCTCCCTCTTCTCCTCAACATTTATTCCCTCTGACATTTCATATACAGCTACGATTCATAAAATTTCGCTGAAAGATAGAAGGTCAGCCTACGGCGATCACGACCTTCCTCGAGGCATGCATTAGCAGCGTTAATTCCCGGCAAGTAGATATATATATATATATGGTTATATATATAGTATATATAGTATATATATATATGTTGTTGAGAAAGAGTATATATATATATATATATATATATATATATATATATATATATATATATATATATATATATATATATATATATTATATAATGAAATTAAAATAAGAAAAACTGCGAAGGCAAATCTAATATAAGTAAATGAAAAATTAAAGTAAAAAGAACTCTGGCTATCGTAATGTGGGATATGTATGTTATTGTAAAAAAGAAAAATATAAATTTTGCTTTAAATTGGTAAACACATAATGCATAAAAAATTATTAAAATTGTTAGAGAATCATTTGTATTTTGTATGTTGGTTTTAGTAATGATAAAACTACCGAACAAATCAGCCCAACATCACAACATGTTTTAATACAAAAGATGTGTGCCTCAACTAAAGAGAAGGCACATATGATAAAATATCTTCAACCTTCTTAAATCTTTAAACTTATTACAGGAATCTAAATTCAATCTCTATCATTCAATCATGCAAAGCACTTCCCAAGCTACCTATGTTATACTGACAAATAAAACTAGAAACAAAAATTGTCTTAAATACCAAGACCAATATCTTTACCTGACTAAACCTTCTGGCAGCTCTTCTTAATTGAACACCAGAAAATTTATATTTATGTTGATGGAGTTTGTTGTTTATGAGAGCAACGATTGGAGATGGACATAGATTTAATGGAGGAGCGGTTTTCTTAACAATTTCTGCCTCTAACTGAAGCTTCTCCATTGGAGTCCAATCTTTATCCCGGGTTAACGATGCAATATCAGCAACCAGAGACTAAAATTGTAACCATATTAAATTATTATCCATTTATTATTCTTAATATTAAATAATTATTATTATTATTATTTATTTTTATTATTATTAGACACAGATCAGAAGAGGTATCAAGATAAATGCAATGGAACAGTGGTGGAATGTTAACAGATTCCAAATATTGTCAGTGTATCTCAAAGAGAGAAAAAATTAACGGCAATCATTACAAATATCTTTCTTTTTTTCTTTATCTTCCACATGATTCCCAAAGATTGAGTGGGGTGAACAACATACACCTTAAACAGAATAGTTAAGAAGAAGAACATGACGTATGTCGAAAACAAAGCTTCACATACCCTTAAGTGCGAGACCGTCGCGAACAAAAATCTACCCTAGAGCTTCACAATACGGCGACAGACTCCCACTGTAGTATCTCGTCATGTCTAGGTTCATTTCATCACCTGGACCAGGTCCACACCCATGCCTCTTCACATAAAGACGCCATTCTTCTCGCTTTATTAAATTCACGTTCCTTTCCTTCTGACACTCCCTTTACTAACTCATTGTGTAATCTTAGGGGCGTATTAGGTGTGAGAAGTAATAATAAAGTGAGGAATGAGCGTGTTAGAGATGTGTGGTGTGAAGAAAGGTGTGAAAGAGAGAATGAATTATTGTATTACGATGGTTTGGTCATGTGGAAATGATTAATGGATAGTCGGTTAGTTAAGTAGATGTATATAGAGGTGTGTGTGTGTGTGTGTGTGTGAATTTGGCACAAGCGAGAAGAATGGTGCATAATAGGAGTGAATGGCGTATTTTATTAGAGGGCATAGTTGTGGGCCTCGCCCAGGAGATCAACCTTTACATTCACGAGATACCAAAATGGGGTTTGAAGCAATGTTGCGAAACTTTAGGGTGAATTTTTGGCTGCGACGGGCTCGCACTTAAGGGTTTGAAGGGGATTTCTTTTGAACTTAGGGCATATTCTTCTTGTAAATTTTTTACATATGAAGATGCAGATGTCAGAATCTTAACATCTATAGATGCGGCTCTTGTTTCTTACATCCATGTGGATGCGAATGTAGATCTTTAATAAATCTAATATACTTTTTTAAAAATAATGAATTTTTAAATTGTAAATATATAAAAAAAATTAAAAAATTTCTTAACATCTGAAATACTTGTAATTCTGTTTCAGTAAAGATTCTGTAATTATTAAAACCGAAAAGAAGCAGTAGTGTCGGAAAGAGAGAGATTTTAATAGCGTTTGCAGTCAGGCATGTTATCAAGACACAGGAAGAGAACTAAACTTTGTGTAACCAAACACTTCCTCATTCTATGCCCATATACAAATATCAATTTCGTCTAATACCTGACCTTATTAAAGGCAAAACTACTTTAGAAAGATGAGTTTAACAAACACAAGTATATTGAACCTAGAAAATTAAAGGTGTCCACGAGTTTATATTCATTCAAGCAATAAAATAATTGCAAGAAATTTAAAAAAGTGCATCACAATAAATTACTAACTAAAGAAGTGATGCATAAAAAAAATGTAAGAAAATGTAAGAAACGTTTGTTGGATACACATTTCTAGAAAAATACAGTAACAAGGAGTAAAAAGAAAAGGAGCAAAAAAGCTATCAAAGAACAAGTGATAGAATAAAGTTGTTTTTTTTGTTGGAAAGGATAGGATGAGTGAAAATGAAATAATGAAAAATCTAAAAACCTATAAAAAAAAACGCACTGAAAGGGGGATACAAGGATAAAGCTGGTGTTCTACTGAAGTTCAATGGGTGAAAACAGGAAAGATAAGGTATGTAAGAAATAGAATTAGATAAATGTTACATGACGGACGACACACACATTAGTTATTTAAACAGTAAAATGATGTGAAGGATATCATAAGGAAAAAGACCAAATCTTCAATAGGAATTAAAATATTCAAAGTAAAAGTAAAAATAAAAAGAAGGAAGAACCACACGGTGTCTCTATCAATCCCATCAATTTTATTCTTTTTAAATTTATGTTGCTAATCTTTCTCCTATTTACTAGTCACTTTCTGATAGTTTAAAGAATAATTACAAACGATAACAGCAGCAACAACAAAAGCTCTTCATTAGGTGTAGTCAAATCTGACAACCTAACCATGCAGCCAGAAATGATGTAAAACAAACCTGATTTGTTGGTTTAAGAAGAATATACTTTGATTCATATGAGGAATCCAGTGACCTTCTGTAATCGCGAATTTCAGAAATTATACATCCGGAGTAAAATATATCGATGTTTGCTTCATCGAGCAAGTCTAAAAGCATAGGTGGTAACTGCTCATTATCTGTAAGGTATAAATTTGAATTACAGTAAATACTTACCAGTACATATTAAAAGAAAAAATTAAACAAAAATATGACATTTTATTGGAACCATGAAATTACTTTATATACTCATTCTTTAGATAACAAAAATGCTTTATATTATGATATTTAAATCATTACATTATATATATTTTCATAATTTACAATAATCCAAAGTCAATATTATCTCGTAAAACACTTGAAAAATAGTGGAAATTAAAATTAAATGTATAAGGAATTAAAAATGCATGTATAAATAAATGGAAGACAATAGCATTTTATTATCAATTTGATAATTGATCTAAATCTTGTAAGATTAATTTTAAAAAATATGGATAATGTCATAATGAAGATAAAAATAACAAAGTACAATATCTATTTTGCATACATAATATCAGATAAAGAAGCTGCAATATATTTAGAATTTACCAATGAAGGAAAGAAACTCTTCATCTTCATACTGAAGGCGTACAGTTTCTGTTTCAATTCCAGAACTCAGTCGGACAACGAGGGAATAGCCCTCATTTCCTTTGTATAAATTTACAACCAAGGAATTTAAGTTATCTCTCTTCACAAGTTTTTCCAGAAGTTTGTGAGTGAGGCTGATACTCTGAAAAAGATTACAAATGACTGCAGAAAAAAAAAAAAACATGTTTGGATCATTGTTAATTAAGGAAGAAAAAGAAGAAGAGAGAGAGGACATAGAAGTACAAAGAACATAAGTTGTTCATGGAAAAGTTACTAATGGGTGGAGTAAGAAAAAAAAACAAATAAAAAAAAAAAGTGATAATGAAGTGAAAGAAAGAGAATTTTTATTAAATAATTTGTCTACAATAAATTTAATGTTTCAATTGCTGCATTAAAAAATGAATGCAAATCTGGAGTTTAAGAAAAATTTATTTCTATGCAGAATTTTTCTTCTGTTTTTGTAACTGATTGTGTGATGCATGTTTTACCACATTTAAAATGAATCTATTTTACAAAATAGTTTGAGCATTATAAATTAGAATGAATGGTTTTAAAGAGACTTCCCAGAAATAAATGTGATGCAAAAATGAAATTACCTATCATACCTTCCTACCATTACCACCAATTCACCATGATCAAACATTCCTTTAACTTTACCATAAACTGGCAACTCAATACTCAAATTAACTTTTATACCTGCTACCAAACCTACTACGCTATCTTTTACTGCTTGTAAATTTATTAAATATAAATGTAATTTGAAATAACTTAAAATTTTATTAACAAGTCTGTTAGTCAACTAGAACAAAGTATGGATATTTTTATTTTAGCATATATATATATATATATATATATATATATATATATATATATGATATAATATATATATATATATATATAGTATATATATATATATATGCAGAGGATATATATATATATAAGGGATATATATATATATATAAATATATAGTAGATATATATAGTTATATATATATATATATATATATACATTATTATATATATATATATATATATATATATATATATATGTTGTTATATATATAGTGTTATGTATATATATATATAAATAGTATATATATATATATATATATATAGAATGATGAGAATGGGAGAGAGTGGAGGAGGGTGTCCTACCCATTATATGCGGATGACGACCCTGTGTTTGCAGTCCTAAGAGAGTTTGAGATTTGGTGGAGATTGGTGGGTAAGCTGTAAAAGTAGGCCCTGAAAGTAAACGTAGATAAGAGTAAGGTTAAGTGGTTGTGAGTGAGGACAGTCCTCAGTGTGGAATTATGTTAGATGATGAGAAGCTGGAGCAAGTGTCTGAGTTTAAATATTTAGGTATGCTATATGAGATGAAAAGGGAACGGATATGATGTAGTAGGAAAGTTGTGAACAGGAAGGTGGCTGGTAATTTCAATCTGCTGGTGACTAAAGGGACTGAGTCTGAGCGGTGCTAGAGCCTCTACATGAGGGTATAATACCTGTGTTATTGTGCTGGTAGTGACTATGGTCTGAATAAGAAGTATAGATCTAAAGTTCAATGTGTTCAGATGGACAATCTTAGGGTAATGCTAGGTGTGATAATAAAATTGGTAATGAACGTATTAGAGAGTCGTGGGATGGGAAAGGTGTAAAGAGAGAATAAATGAAAGTATGTTGAGATGGTTTGGTCATGGAAAGGATGAATGATAATGAAGGAAAGTCGGTTGGTTAAGCGGATGTATAGTGGAGAGTGTGTTGGGAACCGACCGGCTGGGAGACCGAAGAGAAAGTGGATTGAGTCGGTGAACGAATGTCTGAAGGAGAGAAATGTGAGTTTGGCAGAGGCGAGAATAAAGGTGCATGATAGGAGAGAATGGCGGGGTTTTGTATGGGGGCATGGTTGTGGTCCACCTGGGCCAGGGGACACAACCCTTATATTGACGATTACTGTAAAGCAGGTCCGCCGTGGTCCCATGCTCTAGGGGTGGATTTTCTGTCTGTGACGAGCTCTCACTAATTAATGGTACAGAGGGGGCGGTAAGGCTGGGCTTTCTTTTCGACGTTTGTCATGTCCTCCTACTGCTTTTCTTTTCCGATGCTTGTACAGCACCTTACCCCCAATCTTGGGGCAAAGAGGAAGGTGAAGAAAGAAAGAAAGAATATATATATATATTTCTGTGTGAGAAATTTATTTACTAATTATACTTATCTACTTATATCTACCCTTAGTACAGGAAATTACTTTTATCTTTTAACTACCTAATTTTCAACTTTAATATTTAATTTAAAAAAATAAAAAATACCAAAATAATAATTAACTTCCATAAATTGCTCTAGGAATAGAATGGATCAGGTCATTTTAAAACAATTCATCCAAAAACTCAAAATAATTAATAAAAGTGGGGGGAGGGCTGAATTACCTTAATTCTTGGAGCTTTTGCAGCCTCTTCAGCATAAATTTCTGCAAGCTTGCGAAATAATGGTTGGCCTAATAAATATCCACATCCTCCTCGGATAAGAGTATCGTAGCTTTTGTCAATGATATACTGAAACAAAATATATCTTACAATATAAAAAACGCACTGTGAAAATATTTTACATTTGAAAGTAAAATAAAAGTTTAACCTTTGATCTTATCTCAACAATTGAACAGGGAATTCATTAATTGCAATTAATCTTATCTTAAAATACATTCAGCAACACTAGATATTTCAAATTTTGTTTGGAAATTAATAATAAACAAAATTATATATAGCTATAAAATTTTGAGAGTAGAGTAGGACCACAAGCAGAAAGTAATTATTTACAATCAATAATTATTGCCTAACTTTATTTTGGAGTAAAGGTTAAGGCCACAAAAATGGGTATAAGAATTAGCGATTAAATAATCTACATCCTCTTACTACAAAGTTATTGAAAGCTTGTTATTAAAAGTAGTCATTGTTGGGAGTAGTATGAGTTAATATTAATGACTCTTTAAAGCTAAAAATCCTGGTGCAACTCTTACTGGCTTGAATAAAACCAAATAAAAAAACAAAAATTAAATTAAAAACCTTTAAAATTATCCTAATTAAAAATCTTTAAATAAAACCAAAAACTTTTCTTAAAAGTGTCTTTGTAAGAAAAATAAGATCAGTTTTACTTTAGTCATCATTGACTCAAAGAAGATTTACATGACTTATACTAAAAGGAAGAACATGACTCAGAAAGAGAATGATTTATCATCAAACCGTCATTTAGCAAACACATCTAAAAATTAAAACTCCCTTAAGAAGTTACACAGTGGAATTTACTCATGAAGTAATTGGCTCTTACAATGGCAACCAATCCTCAAACATTTCACTTAAATTAATATAACCAGTGAAGAAAAGTGAAATTGAATCTTGCATCAACTTCTGAAAGGACATTTATGCAAAACTTGCAGAGGAAAAGTGAAGGTAAGGCAACATTCATTTTTAACGAAGGCATTACTGTTTGTTACCTTCACAGGCACCAATTCCTGTGATTTTATAAATTATTTTATGACCATCTTATTTCCTATAGGATATAAAATATAACCTTTCTTATATAACTGGCTGAATAATTTACATACTCTCCTACAAAGTTGCTTGAAGTTTGTTTTCTAAAATGACAAACTTCTACTTACAAATAACCACCCCGATGAATTGCTATAGGAATATAATATACAATAACAAATCATAAAATACTATAGTACCATACATACCTCTGCTTTATTTATAAGTCCTTCCATTATCAATTATCCTTGTCACAAAAGAATGAGAAATGAGAAATCCATATGTGGAAAATATTTATATTGCAATAATCCTATGAAGGAAAATTTCATACCTGAATAAATTGATGGAAATATTAGTTAAATAGCAATAAAGTAGTAAAATTTTAGGGAAAAATAAAATAGGATAGGCCTATTCAATAAAATATTAACTAGTGATGTAACAGGATTTTGACTCCAGCTCTGGTCATATCACTTTTCAGGATTTTAACCTTTGGTATGTTAGATTTTTTTATTGAAACAAAACTTTTTCCTTAAAAATTTGAATCTTTTAGTCTCATATAGAATTATCCCTTTATTATTTATAGAAATATTTAGCTTCAATTTAATATATAACTATTAAATAATTACTGTATATAATGATATATTAATATCATGATTTTTTATTTGATATTTAATAATTTAATTGTTATTTATTTAATTTGCTTTTTCAACATAATTTTGGTGTAGATTAATAAAAAAATACATTTCAAGTTTCCTAGAGTTCATTAATTAAAAATGTCAGCTTAGAAGACTTTGTTACACAATTTCTATATTAATATTTTGGGTATTTTAAATATTTCTTTATAACAAATTTGATGCTTAGCACTTCATCAGTGTCTCTATAATGCATTTATATCAGGACTGTGGAGCGAGTAAATAGTCAGCTTCAACTCTGGTTCCCAAGCTCAGGCGCCATCATTTTAAAATGAGTGGCTCTGGCTCTAAACTCCATTATTTTATAATTTTGGTAATTGAATGGATTATGTCAGTTAACTGGGATTTTTTCCTAATTAATTCCAGAAATTCAAAATTTATTTTTTATGAATCTACACTAAATTTATTAGTAAACCAATAAAATAAACTGCATCATTAAATTATTAAAAAATAAAAATTCATGAAATATGGGCATATGAATGTGATTGTCTCAAAATTGTTTGGGCTATGATCTGGTAGGTAGAAATAGCGATTGATGGAAGTGTTTAGACATAGTATGGTAGGTAGGAATATTGAAATGATTCTTATCATTTACCTTTTTATAAATCTAAATAGTTATTGGGACCAGTGTTTTTTGTTCTTTTCTGGACTGTATTACAATCAAAATATACTCATGTCTGTTTTCATATCCAATTCTTACTTATGACGCTTGTGTAACTACATTTACTGCTGTGACATGGAAACAAAACTTGCTCTTTATTCATAACAAATAAATAATATCTAACAATATCTGCTTCTGAAGGAATCATTGAAGGCGGAAATTAACTTGGA
This sequence comes from Trachelipus rathkii, assembly GCA_015478945.1. Lineage (NCBI taxonomy): Eukaryota > Metazoa > Arthropoda > Malacostraca > Isopoda > Trachelipodidae > Trachelipus > Trachelipus rathkii. The sequence continues at coordinate 54,958 of JABUQX010028834.1, read as the reverse complement.
TGTTCAAATATTAAATTGTAAGTTTTACTTTTAGTAGCATCGGGCATGACTTGGGACAGTAAAATGCATGGAGTGAATGGGGAGACAATATTAAAAGAAAAAAAAAAATTTTTTCATGCTCATTCAATAGGCTAGCCATGCAGTGGTACTACAAGTTTTATTAAGATTATCTTTAATTTTACAGTTTTTATACTTTTAAAAAATTATAGTGTATTAGGAGAGGAAATTTCTTTAAATAGAATTTTACTTTGAAAAATGTATGTTTTTCTTAACTTTGTTATAAAATGAAAAGTTGTGGATAGATTTTAATTATTTTTATATATATGGAGATGAAAGAATGCCCATAGCATATTCTCTGCATGTTATAAGAGACAACTAAATTATGTATGGTGAAAGAGGGGTAAGGTGACCCAAAGGACAGTAGTAGCCGTTTCATTTAAATTAATCACATTTTTACTACTTTTACTGGAGTTCCTATTACTCTATATATATGAACGATATAGAAATGATTATATCACATCCTTATTACTCGCACCTTAAAGAACCCAGTAATTATTTAAAATAAGTGCCTCTAAACAGATTTATTTGAAAATCACAGTATAGACTAAAAAAATAGTAATGAATTACAAAAAATTATTTGTCAATCTCTTTAGGAAAAAATGTTACAGCATTTATTATTATATATTAATTATTATTATTATTATTATTTAATATTATATAAATTATTATTTATATTTATTAAATTTAATTATTATTATTATATTTATGATGATTATTATTATATATTATTATTATTATTATTTAATTATTATTATATTATTATAATATAAATATTATTATTATTTTATTATTATTATTATAGTTTTAAATTTAATTATTAAATTATTATTATTATTAATGTATTTAATTATTATTATTATTATTATTATTATTATTTAAATATATTATTTATTATTTATATTTTATATAATTATTATTATTATTATTATTATATTTAGTAATTATTTATTTTAATTAAATATTATTATTTTAAATATTATTATTTATATATTATTATTTGTATCATTTGTGCATTAATATATATATATATATATATATATAAATTAATAAATAATATATTTATATATATAAAATATAAATTAAATATATATAATAATAGCTATATATATATAATTAATAATATTAATTATATATGAGATATAATATATAATATAATTTACATAAATATATTTATAAAATATATAGTAATAATATTATATATATATATATAATAAATATTATATATAATATATATATATATATATATATATATATATATATAGTAATAATATATTATATTATATTATATATAATATATAATATATAAATATATATAGAATATATAATAATTACATATAATACATTATATATATTTATATATTTAATATATATATAATATATATTATAATATAATAATAATATAAATAATATATTATAATAATAATGATATATATAAATATCCAGATAGAAGCTTTCCATAGTTGCTTTATTAAAAATTAATATAAAGGGTCAAAATGATACATAATAATTTAAATTTAATTTGAAAAAGAAATTATCACAAAGTTTAATCTCTAAAGCCAACTAATGTAAATATATTTTTCGAAATGAAAAATAACAAATATATATAAATTATAATTTAATTATAAATCTAAAAAGACTAATATAGTGATTAATTTCTAATGATGAAAAAATACCCATAAAGCTTCTGGAGTGATATTAATAATTTATTTATAAAAACTAATTAATAAATTAATAAATAGTAATTTTACAATTATGTTAGCACACACATTACACTCATAATGGGCACATATCTATATTATAAATATATATATATATTAAATATAATTATAATCATATATATAAAATTATTATATTAATATATATATATATATATTATATATATTTATTATATATATATATATTATATATTATAATATTTATATACTATATATATAATTATTATATTATAATATATATTATAATATAATTTAATATAATATATAATATTAGATATATATATATATAATATATATATATAATATTAATTATCATATATCTATATATATATATATATATAATATATATATATATTATAATATATATTAATTAATATTAATATATTATATAGTATATATAATATATTATATATAATATATAATTTAATAAAGAATTTTATATATTAATATATATATATATTATATTATATAATATTAATTAATATATATTAATATTAATATATTATATATTAATATGTCATTGTACCATTCTCATAACCACCAATTAACCCATTAAATATTTCACTTAGCAGTTTTCGGAAAAGTAACTTCTTAATTAATTCACCATTATTAGTAATATTAAATATAAAATTGGCAGGTTTAAATTATATTTATTTATGTTGTGATTTCTGACCAAGTGGTTGAAAGTGTAGGATATAGTTATACCGATATTATCATATATAGTACTTCATATTTAGTATACTCGGCAACTATAAATTATACAGTACAGTCGGTAAAATGTAACTTATAAAGCTACATTCCGCGTAGTTATGTGACAGATAGTTGATTTACGCATCCTAGTGCTGACTGGGCCTCCTCTATGAGCTGTTAAAGCTATATATTAGAGAAGGGTGATGTTTCTTACTTAAGATTCTGATTAGTTTTTTAATTTACTTGTATTAAAATATTAATCATTAACTTTTAATGATTTTTATATATATATAGTGAATGTTATTATAGTAGATTAGGTTATTATATAATATAATATATATATAATATATATATTATATATAATTATATATTATATGTTTATATATATAGTACTTATATAATTATAATAGTACTATATATATTTTATAGTAATTAATATATATGTATACAATATAATATATATACTGCTTGAATAATAAATATTAACTGTGAAATATAATAATGTATATATAAAATAATTAATACTAATATTAATAATATTAATAAAGAACCAAAATTTATTATTATTAAATATATATATATACCTTAAATATTCACTTAATCGATTCAATTTATTTGTTAGTCCGTTATTTCAACGTATTTTGAGGAACGAGGAATTTTGAACCCATTGATTATTAGTTGGGATAATCGTAATAGTTATTATAATGAACTATTGCGACGGTAATAAAAAAAATAACTATTATAAGTTATCTTATATATATATTTAGATATATAATATATTATATAATTTATATATATAATATATAATATATATTATATAATATTATATATATATATATATATATATATTATATATATTAATATATTAATAATATATATATATATTTAATATATATATTAATATAATATATATATTATATATATAATATATATAATATATATAATATATAAATAATATGGTTAGACTTAGGTAATCAGAAATTACTCTTTCGAAGATTATGTTATGATTCTTATTTGCGAAAGAAATTACATTATTTCTCAATTATATTAAAATTCGGCAGACAAAAATATAATATCTTCCATCTAAGTTAATTTGGATAAATAACTTATTATATGATAATTCTATACTTTATATAATAATAGTATATACTAGCTACTTACCATACTTTAATAATATATATAATAATATTATATATATATATATAATTATAATATATTTATATATAATTATTATTAAATATTATTATATTATTTAATATTATATATATATATTATTATATATAATATATATATTAATTATAATTATATACTATAATATATATATATATATATTATTAATATATATATATAATATATAATATTATTAATATATATATATATTATATATATATATTATATATATATATTAATATATTATATAATATTTCATTATATTATATATATATATATAATATATATATATAATATATATATATATATATATAATATATATATATATATAATATATATATATATATATATTAATATATATATTATTAATATATATTTAATATATATATATATATTATAAATAATTATAATATTATATATATATATATATATTTTATATAATAAGTATATTAATATAATATATTAATTATATTAATATATAATATTAAATATATTATTATATATTAATATATATATATATATATATTATATATATTTATATATATTATAATATATATATATAATTATAATATATATATATATATATATTTATATTATAATATTATATTATTAATATATATATATATATTATATATATAATATAAATATTATATATATATAATATAATATATATATATTATATATTATATATATATATTAATAATTATATAATTTATATATATAATATATATATATATATATATATATATAATATAATATATAATATTTATTATATAATATATTATATTTATATATAATAATTATTAATTATATATATATATATTACTATAATAATATATTATATTAATATTTAATATATTAATATTATATATATTAAATATATATATTATATATAATTATATATATATTATTATTATATTAATAATATAAAAATATATAATAATAATATATACATATATATATATATATTAAATATATATATAATAATATATATATATATATATATTAAATATATAATATATAAGTATATATATATATATATATATATATATATATTTAATAAATATTTCTCTATATAATTAGAAATGCTATTTATTATTCTCGTGTTTATTATATTTATGTTATCTGTTTATATAGGTATTTATCCTTTGAGTATTGATTGAATCGACTTCAATATTATATCATAGAATTGAAAATTATATAATGATCTTATTTCTATTCATACTATTTGTAACTAACAAGTTAAAATATTTGAAATCAATATAAGGAAAGCTCTAAAACTAAAATAGTGTAATGTAACATAAAAAGAAAATATGATAAGCTATGTGGTAATTTGTAGTTAAGTAATTAAGTAGTAGACGTTATTTTAGAGCTGAGATTTAAATTGTTGGTTTACTATTAAATATTAATATAATATATATATATAATAAATTTAATATTAATAAATAATAAATAATAATTAATATAATAATTAATATATATAATTATAATTATATATATATAATATAATTAATATATTATATAAATATAAATATATAAAATAAATAATGTATTATTATAATATAATTATATTAATATAAATAATTATTATAATATAAATATATATATATATAAATAATATTTATAATTATATATAATATATATAATGTGAGGTTGTGTGTGTGTGTGTGTGTTTAAATTGTTCAATTGATGAACATAACGCGGATTTATATCTGAAAGAAAAGCCCCCCCCCCCCACTCCAGGGCCATTACCATTTCCTCGACCATATATTTTAGAGAAAGGAAAGACCCCACACCCTCTCCTCATGCCCTTAAGTGCGAGCCCGTAGCACTCAGAAAATCCACCATAGGGCTTCGCAACACTGTTGCAGAAACCCACTCTGGTAACTCGTCAATATAAGTTCTCATCTCCTGGGTCAGGTCCACAGCCATACCCCCTTACAAAACCCCGTTTACATTTCAATTTTTTCACTCCTATTAAGCACCTCTCTTCTCCCCTCTCCCAAACGCACATTCCTTTCCTTCAGATAGTCATTTACTGAATCAAGGCATTTTCCCCAGCAGATCGATTCTCAACACACACGCACGCACAAAAACTCACACCTACACACACTCTCTCTCACACACAACATTATACAACGGCTTAACTGATCAACTATCATCCATCCTTTCCATATTACCAAACCATGTTGATAAACTCGAATTTATTCTCTCATTCAAACCTTTCTTCACACCACACAGCTTCCTAACATTCTCATTCCTCACCATATCAATTCTTCTCACTCTCAACACGTCCCTAAGATTACCCATCTGAACAGCTGCACCTTAGATATATAACTCTTATTCCACACCATAGTTTCCCCTACTACACTTTAACAATTGCCACAACATACTCTCGTTCAAACAAGACTTAATCTCCTTGTCTTAATTGCACCAGCCACTATCTTACCATTTACAACTTTTTATTACACTCTGCATAATCGCTCCACATAATATTTTTAGAATAAATATTTATACTCAGATACCGTACATTCTTAAGTTGCTAACCATCCAACATGACTTCACACTTCGGACGAGTATATATATTGTAATTTAATGTTTATGATATAATTTATAATAAATTAATTATATAGTAATTAAATAAATTATTAGATAATTAAATTAATAATATATTATAAATTATAATAGTTAATAATATTATAGTATGTAAATTATTAAATTAAAAACAAATATATAAATTATAATTATATATATATATTATAAATTATATATAAATAATTATTATTATAATATTTATAAGGTAAAGAAATGCAAGGCACATGATTTAAAGGAAGAGGATATATCTATGCTGTTTTACCCAGTCACGAATGTGCGTTTTCAAGGCCTCATATACTTTCCTCTTGTTTAGCAAATAATAATATTATAATAATATATAATATAATATTATATATTAAATATTATATAATTAATATATAAATAATTAAAGAAAAATATAATATATATAATATATATATATTAAATTATTATTACATATGATTTATATATATATATATTATATTAATTTATCTATTTATGTATTTATTATTTATTTTATTTATTTATATTATTTATTATTTAATATATAATATATTAAAATATATAATAAATATTAATATATATTAAATAATATATATTATAAATATTATATATAGAAATAATAATTATAATTATAAATATATTATATTATATATAAAATATTTATATAATCTCACAAGATAATATTAAATTTGTATAAATTTTCTAATGACAAAAGTTGCAGAGCCTTTAAGAAATTAGTAAAGTTTTGTATTGAATAAGCATTTCAAAGAAATATAAAGAGGGAAGTTTGCACGGATAAATTTATTTCTGTGAGATCGGAGGACCAATTATATGGATTAAGAATAAAAAAGATAGTGGAATTTTGGTTTCAAAAAAGATGCCCTATTCTTTACCGAAGAATAGGCAGCCAGCTTTATTAGGTTATGTTTTAAAATCTCCTATTTCTTTAAGTTTTGCGACTCGTTTGAAAAAGGTATTGAATTCTAGGAACCACATAAAAATGGTTATTACAAAAAACAAACAACAAACACACACACACACCATACACAACATCAACACACACTATATATATCACCCCATTTTTTCTCCTCCGCACAACTTTTTTCGCCACATCACCCCCACACACGTCGTGCAGTGCACGAATCACTCATATATTTTATTATATATCTTTTATATATATATTTGGGCTATGAGTGACCCAAATAATTAATTAATATTTAAAATAATTGCAGATATGATGAGGAAAATAATAATTAAATTGAAGATATTTTTTCTATATATAATTAATAATATTAAATAATAATAATATAATAATTAATATAATATATAAATTTAAATTAAAATAATATAATAATAATATAATTATATAATTAAATATAATACTATTATTAATAATATATGAATTTATAATTATTATCATATTGAATAATAATTAAAAAATAATAAAAATAATTATAATATTATATATAAATTATATAGAATTAAATAAATATATAATATATATATAGATATAATAAATATATATTATATATAATAATTAATATAATTATAATTATAAATATTATATAAATTAATATAACTTGAAATATTATTACATAAGTCAATAATAAATCTATATGTTAAATAATTATAGATATATAATGTATTTATAATTTTAATAGTTTAGATAATAATTAAAAATAAATTAATTAATAATATAATATATATATATAAATTAATAAATATTATAATTAATAAAATTAAATATAATATATAATATTATAATATATATATTATAATAATTAGTATATATATATATATAATATTATATGATATATATATATATATATATATATATATAATAATATAGTATAATATATATTAATATATAATATATTTATAAATACTATATATATATCATAATTCCCCATACATTTATCATTTCTCTCAAATTTAATTAAATTAAAAAAAATATATTTAATAGATATATATAATAATAAGTAAGATTATATTAATATAAATAATATAATTAAATTTAATATTAAATTATACAATAACATTATATATATAAATTAAATTATAAATATAAATATATTATTTTATAATATAAAATATTAATATAATATATTAATATATTATATATATATATATATATAATATATATATATATATATATAATATAATAAATATATTAAATATTAATATATATTATAAATATTATTAATCTCATTTCTACATATACAATATCAATCAAAAATATTTTATTCTGTTAAACATAGTGATATTTAACAATATTATCAACTTAATCATATTAATAATAATTAACAAATAATTACACTCAGTATAAAATACAAATGACTAGAGGAATGAGAGAGCCTGTGTTATGGTAATGTTTTTCATTCATTGAGAGGGAGGGGGAGAAGTATTTTTGGAAGTTTTTTTTTTTTCTTTCAAAAAAATATTTAAGAAGAAAAATCATTAATTGTTATATACTTTATATTTATTAATATATCAATTATATATTATATTTGGTGATATATATAGATCTGCTTTACTTAAATAATTAATATAAATATAATCAATATTATAATAAGTAATAAATAATAATTAATTACAAATTTAATATATTTATCTTACACTACTCATACATTATTATTAATAATTAAATAAATGAAAAAAATTATTTATGATATTATAGGAAATAATCTATAAATATATAATATATATATCATATAAATTACAAAAATTACTAATATAAAATAATTAATATATAATTTATAATTAAATATATAATAAATTAATTTATATAAAATTATATATACAATTTTAATTATTATTGTAATAATATTAATAAATAATAATTTAAATAATTATAAATAATAATTTTAATAATATAATATTTATAAATATAATATAAAATAATAATAATAATATTAAATAATAATAATATAATAATTAAATAACTCACAATAACAAACACTAATATATTAAATAATAATAAATAATAATAATAATAATTTAAATAATTATAAATAATAATAATAATAATAATAAAAATATAATAATAATATTAATAATAATAATAAAATATAATAATAAAAAATAATATAATATAATATAATAATAATAATAAAAATAATAATAATAATAATAATAATAATAATAATAATAATAATTAAATAACAATAAATAGTTTTTAAAGCATTCATTTATAATAATAATAATAATAAATAATTAAATATATAATTAAATAAAAATATAATAATAATAACAATAAATAGTTTTTAAAGCATTCTTTATAGATATAATTAAATATAAAATGATAACATTGATCTTATCATTTGACCCAAACACGATAAACTTGAATTATCGCTATTTCCAAAGTCAAAAATAATTTCCCGCATAAGAAACTTTTTGTTGTGTGGATTTTCACCGATGTGTTAAATTTATTTTAATGAGGTTTTAACGTGTTTATTTTGACCATTATTCACCTTTGTACTTATAATTAACACATAAACTAATAACGACTGATATATTCACTTTCAGCTTTCATTCCATTTTAAGCTCATATATCGTTGCATACCATTTGTACCACATTATAACAAAGTTTATTATATTGAAAATAGTGCGTTTTTTATTTTTTTTTTTTTTTTGCGTTTAAAATGAAAATAAAATTTCATGTGTTATTTTATGCGTTAAAAACTGGAAACGATCGCATAAAGGGCATAAACTAACCTAATCATTGAAATACCTTATATAATTATATATATATATATAATATATATATATATATATATATATATATATATATAAATTATAATATATAATTATATATATATATATATAAGTATATATATATATATATATTATATATATTAATATTAATATATCAATATTATAATATATATATATTATTATATATTAATATTATAATTATATTATATATATATTACTTAATATTATATAAATAATTAAATAAATATATATAATATAATTAATAAATAAATAAATAAATAAATAAATAAATATATTATATATATATATAATATAATAATATATATAGAAAGATACAAAAATTATATACATAGTATATATATCATATATATATATTATATATATATATATATATATATATATATATAATTATATATATATATATATTAATACATATATATATATTATAATATTATATATAATATATATATATATATATATATAATAATATATTAATATATATTAATATATAATATATATATATATATTATATATATATAATATATATATATAATATATTTATATATTTATATATATTATATTATAGTAATACAATATAAAATATATATATGTAATTATATATAATATATATATATAATATTATATATATATAAATATATATATATATATAATATTATAATTAATATATTTAATATAATATATATTATATATATGATATAGTTATATATTATATATATATATATATATAAGTATATATATATTATATAATATATATACTTATATTATATATATATTATATTTATATATATATATTTAAATATATATATATAATATAATTATATATATATAATTAATATATATATATATTATATATATATTAATATACTATATATATATATATATATATTAATTTATATATATTATATATATATATATATATATATAATCTATATATAAATATCATCTATATATATATATATATATATAAATATATCATATATATATTATATAGTAATATTATATATATATATATATAATATATCTATAATTATATATATTTTATTATATATATATATTATATATATATATATTTATATAATATTATATATTATATATATAATATATATTATTTTAATCTTTTCTCTGGAATATGAAATTATGATAAGTGTAATTTCTTTCATAGGTGAGTAAAAACTGATGTTCTCTCTTGCCATTTGCGATCTTCTTCTGATGTTTCACAGATTTTTAATTAATTAATTTTCATAGAACACTTTTATAAATTTATCACTACTGTTAAAATTGTAATTCAAAGCACCTTATTCCTAATAGGTTTATACTCGTGTAGTAATTAGCTTTATTATATTTTTGTGTTATTATTCAATAAAAAAAAACATTTGATATTCTATTTTAATCAATAATATTTACTTACAATTTATAGTAGATATAAATTAAAAGATAGTAATAAAATATTATATAATATAATATATATATATATATATTATGTATATATTATATAACTATAGTATAATATATATAATATATTTTAATATATATTATTTATATTTATATTTTATATATATAATATATAATATATATAATAATTTTATTAATATAATATATATATATATTATATGTATATAATATTTTATTAATATATATTTATATATTAATTATATATATAATTATATTAATATTATTAATATATATAATATATATTATATATTTAATATATATATATATTTATAATATATATATATATTATAATATATATATATATATATTTAATATTATGTTATATTACATTATGAATTATAAGTTTATAATTATATATTATATATTATATATATATTTATATATATATATATATTATTAATATATTATATATATATATATATTAGTATTAATTTATAATATATATATATTATTATATATATAATTATATATAGATATATATATATATATATATATATATATATATAAGCTTATATATATATATATATATACATATATATATATATATATATATATTATTATAATTATATATATAATATATTTAATATATTATATAATAATTGTAATATATATATATATATATAATATTATTATTAATAATTTATATATATTTATATATTAATATATATATATATATTAATATATATTATATATATATATATATAATATTTATATATAATATTATATATTATATATATATTAATTAACATATATATTATATATATTAATATATATATATATTAATATATATATATTATAATATATTTTTTTCCTTGCGTCTATCCTCCGTGTTACTCCTTCATAGGAGGATAAAGCATAAAGTTATGATTTATGATTATATAATATATATATATATTATATATATATATATATATATTATATATAATTATTAATATATATATTATAATATATATATTAATTATATATATTATATATATATTATATAATTTTTATATATACTCATATACACATCTCTACCACATATAATACTATTTGCTGGTGAGTCAGTAGCAAATCGGGTCTGGCTTATATGTCTAGTTCTAAGAGATGTTATTTCGATTTATTGTCAATTCACCTTTTTTGAAGTGATACATTTCACGAACTACATAATTTCACCGTTTTCTTATCTCAACCGTTAATCATATTTCCTTCATCCATATACTATTCCCTTGCTATTAATAGTTCCTTATTTAATAATGTTCAACACGATCTCCATTTGGATTTGCCTCTTCTCCTATTGCCTACCACTTCGAACCTAAAAAAAACCTTCTTTGTCAATCTATTATCATTCATTCAAGTGACCATACTATCTTAGTACCCCTTGATTTACTCTTTCTCATCAGACATTATTCTCAATTTCTTCATTTCTTTATCCTTATATTTTCTATATTTTTATCTATTTACTATTTATTCTTTATATTATCCTACATAATATTTACCGTAAATATTCTCGTCTAAACTCCTATTCATATTTTCTAATAAAACCTCGACTCATATACTGTTTTTTTTTTGTTCATTATTTTTAAAGTTTATATATGCTCACTACGTGATACTCACATCCAAGCAGTGAACAGTTTATTGTGAATCAATATCATTCACTCATTACTAATGCCTCAGCTGCTTTTTATGCTTGCGATTAAAATTTCCTTTTTCCATTAACTCTACAAAATAACTCAAATTCGCTGCACTTTACTCAGCTAACCCTACTGAGTTCACAATCTTCTACTTTCATCCATCAGTAAATGACACAAAATATCTCAATTCTACTAGAGTGTTCTAAAACTTTAAGTCTCTTTCATGTAATAGTGAGCTTTTTACCCTCAATTCACCACTTTATGATATCTCACAACCAAATGAGAACTGTATCTCCTTTAGTGAATTTTGTTATATATAATTTTCTTATTTACTTTTAGCTAGTATTATTTTTAACCCTTTTCCTGCACACACTCATTTCAAAATCATATGAGTACCAAATCATGCGGTTTTTCTTTTGTATTGGCAAACAAACCATCGAATTACGTTAGCAAAAATGTTAAGATGCTTTATCTGCTAATATACCCTCATTTCAGATCATTTATGAGCTCCTTTCCCAATTCTTTATATCCATATCCTTAACTACACTATCTATAAAGATATTAAAAAAACCAGGATAATATATATATTATAATATTATATTAATATATAAATTATAATATTAATATATTATATATATATATATTAATTATTATATATATAATATTATATTAATATATATATATAAATATAATAAATATATTTATATATATAATATATATATATATAAAATTATATATTAATTGATCTTTAGTTAATAACTGACAATTAATTCTTCTATAGTATGATAATTATAAGTTTGGTGCAGTACACTCAAGAAAGTCAATATAAGTGTTGAAAAAATTTTCGTTGATCTGGTAATATTTCCTTACTCTCAGAAACCACCTCGTGAGAAGAAGATATTACGAGATTAGAGAGTGTAAAAAATTAGATATTTTGTGGAATCATAAAAGTTATTTCACAAGACTCAAATTGTTATTAATAAAAGCTATCTAACAAGTGTGAATGTCCTCATATAAGAGGTCCCAGAAAGTGTGATAGCCAACGGGACCGCATTTCTTTTGGATCCACTAAACAATTCTCGATTCACATTTTCAAGGACTATGGAAGGTATTACACCTCATAATATATAGAGTGGAAAACTTATCTCTGATATATCAGTGACATGCCATTACTGTTGGTGAGGCTCTGCTTCAGGAAAAAGGTTGTGCTGTGGTCAGTTGTTCTCTCCTTAAAACCCTTATTACAGCCTATTTTCCGAGCTTGTGTGCAGAATGAACGCTGTATAATATATATACTAAGAATAGTCTTATCGGAGCTTTACGTAGAGTCCTCAAGTCTCAAGACTTAATTAGACTACTATCTAGTCATTCTCTTGAAACATATGCTCATCTAGATGCTAGTAGAAGACGTAAGGTGAGATTGTGAAACTTCAAGGCAACAAATTTTTCTTATGCATATATGAAATAAGACTGAGGAATCAGGTTTCTAGGAAATTTAATTATTTTCTAATTTATAGATAGGTGAAGCCGATTTTTTTGAAAATTTTCGCAGTTTTTCCTTCATAAAAATTACATTGCAAAATTATTATATATTTATTATTTATTATTATTATTATTATATTATAATATTCTTATTATTATATTATATATATATATTATATATTACTCATCTTGATTTCTTTTATTGTTGTTACTTGATCATTTAATAATTCAATTAATATTTTATATAATTTAATAATTATTTAATTATTATTTTATAGAAATTATTATATTATTATTTTATATATTTAATTATTAATTATATATGTATTATTATTATTATTATATTATTTATATATTAATTTATTTATAATTATATATATATTATTTATTATTATTATTATTATTATTATTATTATAAAAGACGAAGCTTTCTTATCGAACAACTAAAAATAATTTTTTAGGAAGTCTTTCTACAAAGGAAAATAAAAAAACCAATTTTTATTTCTTTTCTGAGATATACCTGGTTGCTAAGTCATCATGTCAAGTATGGATGGGAAGGCAATTTTCCTTTCAAAATATTATCTTTTCTAGGAAATTTAAAAGTTTTCAATCAGACATATACAGAGAAAAAGATATCAAAGACTATATTTTGACATTGATTTAAATAAATTTGTTTAATATATTTTTAAAATTCAATATTTATGATAAAAGCTCTGTTTCAACACGCCACTTACAAATACCCACTTTATGCCTCAAATCTCTTATGACCTACTCAATTATATTAAATCGTTTGTTATAACTATAATATTTGTAAAATTGATAGAAGAGGTTGCAGGACAAAGGGCATATGTACTAAATTGATAATAACCAGTACCATATGTTTTTTCTTAAACTGGTAGAAGCTATTTTCATTTTTCGATGAATTTCATGTCCTTTTAGCATTTGAAGATTTAAATTGTTGAAGGTAAGTGTCCGATAGGAAGTAAATAATTTTTTAATTGATTGTGATGATAAGGCATGTTAAAAATTAAGCACACAGTATCTAAAACAAAGTTAGTTATTAATTTATGAGAAATAAAGAATAGTTTAGATATTTAATCATAGTTTTGGTTTCTCTCTATATAACTCTAAATTTTATTTTATAGAGATTTGAAATTGTTACAGAAATTTAGTAACTACTGATTCTTGAATATATATAGTGTGAATAAACCAATAACATTATTTTAAATGCTAAGAATAATAGTAAAAATCAGCTTTTTTGGGTTGTCTTAATTGATCGGACAGTTTGATAAAGGTGACGATAGGTAAATTAATCTTAGGGTTTCTAATTCCTGTTTTCATACATAAAAGTAATGGAGAATAACTGGAGCAGTTTCTTGTTACAAGTTATAATCTGAATGAGTATTACATTAATTCTGTAACTTAAATTAAACTAATCTCTTAAATAAAATAATCTAGAGTTAAATAGGAGAAACAAATGAAATCAACTTCTTTTTTCCAATAATAAATCCACTTTAGTTATATAGGATACTCATAGTGTATTTTAGCTTTTTAACAGATCTACTTATTCATCACAATCATCATAATTCTTCTTCGCGACGGTTATAATTTCAAGCTCCATGTCTTTATTTTGACATTAGTTTTCAAAAATATCATCGAAAAATGATTAAATTGAGCAACTTGCTTCCGAGTAAAGAATACCATAATGGATGGTTATATATACAATATTAGTACATTGCCTATGTCTGCAACCTCTTATCAATTTTATCATTGTAATTATATATATATATATATATAATTATATAGTAACAAACGATTTTAAATAATTGTAGGTCTGTTTGAGGCATTAGGTGACTGAGTTATTTGGTGGTGAGCGATTATAGAACCAGGCTATTTACCATAAATATTGTTTATAAATTAACAAATGGTCTTCAATATCTTTTTCTTCTAAATCTGTTTAATATGAAAATTGATTCCTGAGAAAAGAGTAATATTCATATGTAAAAGAAATAAACATGTGCACTTTCGCCTACACGCATTTTGATGCATTTGATTATCACTTGACCCATTAGTAATACTCATAAAGAAATGTCTTTGTTAAGAGGAAGTACTTTCCATAAAAAAATTTATATTTTTGTGATTCGATAAGAAAGCCTTTCGTCTATTTTTATTAATTAAATAATAATAATTAATTAGAATTGAATAATAATAAATATAATAATCAATAATAAATTATAATATATAAATAATTAATAATAATAATAATTAATTATAATAATAATTTATAATAAAAATAATCATAATAATTAATATAAATAATAATTTATAATAATTTAAGTAAATTTTTAATTATAGTAAAATATTAATAATAATTTTATATAATTTAATAATAATATTTATAACTTAATTATAATAATCCATAGCAATACTGAATTAATATTACATTAATTATGAGAATAATGTCCAATTTTCATATTATGAAGGAAAAACTTGCCTATAGAAAATTTATCAAAAAAATTCGGCTTTCACTTCATAAAATGAATTATATATTTTCCTAGAATACACTGATTCCTGTCTTTATTTTATATAGAGATAATTTTGTTGCCTTTGAATTAAGTTTCATCTATTACTTCTAACTTCGTCTTTATACAGCATCAGTGAAGCATATAGTTCCAAGGCAGAAAGACTAAGATTTTTTTAACTGTAAACACATTAAATAAAATAATCTTGTATTTCTGCTTTCAATTCATGCTCGTTGATGCTGTAAAAGACGAAGGTGAGAGTGAAACTTCAAGACAACAACATTTCCTACTTTATTTTTCCCGGAATCGGTTCCTACTTACTGATCTTTTTTCCCGCGCATCAGGAAGCTTGCAAATTTTTTGCAAAATTTCGCCGTTTTTATTAAAACTCTTGAACTCCACCAATGAGGCATAAAGTTAATTGTTATCATTGAACTGACATACTTTGGTCCCAATCTAATTTTATTTACACGAATTGGCAAAACTTTTAGGGGTTAATGGATTCTCGCTGGATATAACAACGAAAATTTTTTTTAACCCCATATTATATTTAAGCTTGTGTTACCATCACCTTAATATTAACTATTATATATATTAATATAATATATATATTAAATATATATATATATATTAATAATATATTATATATTATATATTATATATATATATAATATAATATTAATATACCTATTAAATATAATATATTATATATATATATATATATAATATATTATATATATATATATATATATTAATAAATATAAGTATAATTATTAATATAGTTAATATCCATGGTTGTTTAATATATTTATAGATAGTGTAGTTAATAGATATGGAGCGAAAATTGGTAGAAAGGATGACTACTTAATTTGAATCTGATATGAGGTTATATATAGGCAGATTAAGCATCTTACTTTTTGCAACGTGATTACTTGTGTTGTTTGCCTTAATATACAAAAGAAATAAATACCGCATGATATTGTGCTTGAGAGTTGAATGTGTGTATAATGTCAATGAGAAAAGGGTTAAAAATTTAATTATCTAAGCTTAAATTATAACGCTCTCAATAGGAAATAGTAACAAAATCCAAAGGAGAACAGTTCTCAATTTGGGTTGGAATCTAATAAAAATTGTGAATGGTGGAATAAAGCACGTATCAGAGACTAACTCACAGTGTTTTTAACTAACTTAGTAAATGGTCAATAATTTGTGCTTTCGGATAGCATGAAAGTAGGAGATATATTAGACTCAGTAAGGGTTGACTGAGAGTGAATAAGAGAATAAGTTAAGCCTTGTGGAGAATTATGGTGAAAAGGGAAAATTTAACAAAGGATAGTGGAAATACAAATGAAAATTAGTATGTGAAGTTAGAATATATTTGTTTCAAATCTGTGTTTCCTGCTGGATGTGAGACGTAGGCATTAAATACTTTTAAAAATGAAAAAAAAAAAAACAGAAGTCGAGGTTTAGAAATGAAAGGTTTGGACGAGATATTTACGGAATATTTGTGGAATAAAAAGAATAGATAGAATTAGAAAATAGAAATATAAGGATAAAGAATAGGTGCCGATTTAGGTAGATAAATTGTGTACTGATTGAGAAATAGAGATTAAATCAAGGATATATAGGTACTAAGATATCATTGTTCTCCATATCCTCTACGACTTTCTCTCAATATGTGACCTTAGACAAAGAAGGTTTTTAGTTCGAGGAGTTGGTTAGGCAAATAGGAGAAGAGCAAATCCAAATGGAGATGTGTTAACATTAAGGAACTATTAATAGCAAAGGGAATTAGTAGGTTGATGAAGGGAAAGTGAGTCATTAACGTGTGATAGATCACCGTTGTTGATGAAAGAATAGCTCCTGTGCAACACTTAGGGTTCCTTACAAGAGCTCTAGCAAGATAATCGCGAAACACTGGAACATAGACAAATAAGCCATGCAGTGCCTAGTTTGATTTATGCCCACCAGTTTATGTGGGAGATGGTATGAGTAATAAAATTACATAACTATATATAAATATATAATATATTTATGGATAGACTCAAATAGTTATATAATATCGAAAAGATAAGTACCCAGCCTATTAGCATTCTCGTCTCTCTCCTATAAATGTAGAACTCATTACTCTCGCTTTCCCAGCAGTGAGTAGCACTAAACCTAATTTAACCCTACTCCTCCTATCAATATAAAAATCCAAGCTACTCAAAATATTTCAATATTTCTACTATTGATTATTCACCTTATTTTTATCTCGCTCTCTTCACACACACAATATATATAATATATAACTAACTATTCCTTTACTCCTTATATCATGAGCTATAATTCCTTTTTTATCTGTAGCTCTATTATACCACTTTTTACTCTCAGTATCATATACTATAGTTCGTTAGTAATTCTATATATACCTCCTACACATATTTCATATAACCACTATATATAGTAATATATATATCCTATACTATGTTAATAACTAACCGACCATATTACATATTTCTACATCTTTTCCAGTTTATAGTATTTAAGACAACCATCAATATGTGATATATTTCTATATTATGATATTTTATATATCTCTACCATGTTACTCCTTATATATCTATACTTGATATCTCATAGTATATACATAAACCATCACAATCCTCAAAAGAGTTTCATTTCTATCATTTACTATTTATATTAATTACATAAATTACTTACTCATCAATCTATATTTACACGCCCCTAAGATCACTTCATTTATCCATATACATCTGAACACATATATATATTGACTCATTTAATATATAGATCTACACCCTCATTATATATATTTAATTCCATCAGACTCACTATATAGTTATCTCTACTTTCTTTATACATAATTATAACTAATACAAGTGATTATAATTATAATATATACTACTACTCATGTATTTAATAATATAATAGTAAGGACCCTTATATATACATATATATATATATATATTATATTACCGCCATAATTTTTCTAAAGGTACTTTAGTCTATACTCTTTACATTTCTAACTATATACCAAAGATTATTAATTTTCTATATATTCATGTGAGCCACCTTTACCTGAAACCTATATAATCTTTATATATATCGTACTCATAATCTTTCTCATACTACATATATATATAACCTATAGCTCATTTAATCTCATCATCTTATTACTCTCTACGTTCTTATAATTTAAATTGTAAGTTAAATATTATTGCATTAAACAAATAGTAAATATCAAAATATCCGCTTTTATTATATATATTGTGAAATTTAATACACATATCCAGACACTCAATATGAAAGTTTTACCATTACACACGAGCTTAGCTCACCACGAACTATACACATATTTTATTGGACACCTCAGAGAGGGGACTCCCCTTCACTTTATAACCATCAATTTAGACTCCCATGTACATGTGCTATTATAGGAACGGCTATTAAAAGGCTGTTCTATGAATATATTCCAATTAATTAAAGCCTGTTAGATAAAATGAACAACCAATCAAAGAAGAGTAGAATTGCATAATTGGGCTAGCAGAGACATCAGTTTTACCTAGATAAGAAAGTATTACACTTAATAAATTAGATAAAAGTTAAAAATTAATATTATATATATATATAATTATATAATTATAATTATATATACTATATATTATATATATATATATATTATATATTATATATATATATATATTATATATATATAATATATATATTACTTTATATAAAATATAATATATATATATATATAGATATTATATTTAATATATATATATATATATTAATATATTTATATATATAGAGTTAATAATAATATTATAATATATAATAGTATATTATTATATATATTATTATATATATATTAAGATTATATATTATAATATATATATATATATATATATTAAATATTTTATAAATATATATTATATATTTAATATATGTTATAGATATATTATATATATAATTATATATATTATATACTTAATTTTAATATATATAATATATATATATATATATATATATAATATATATATTATATATATATAATAAACTATATATATATTATATATTATAATAATATTATAATAATATATATATTATACATTATATATATATATAATATTATATGTATAAATATATATAATAATTCATATTTCTATTTATATTATAAATAAAGAATTATTATATATTCCAATTAATAAGTGAGTACCGTAATCATGCCCCGAAACACATGGATAATATAATATATAGGGTATTAGCATAATGAGTGATATTTATAATAGCTATATAATGAGTGAAAAGTGATAGTAATTAGATGTATAATAGTATTAGTAGTAGATAATCATATAATGTGTAATATATAGATTTATAAGGCTAAATATGTAGTTAATATATATAATATAGTATGTATATTATACTCCCATTGATATATGTATGTAATACCATATTATGTTATCATATTCATTCTAATTTAAGCATTTATTTTTTAATTAGTTTATTTATTGTTATTTATTGATGTATATATAGTATATATATATATTATATATTATATATTATATATAAGTTACTAATTGATGTATAAATAATAGTTATATGATCTCAGTTTCATGGTACGGTGATCTAAATATACTAACTGATATATATATATATATAGTATATTATTATCTTTATATATAAAGGTATGTTTTTTAGTCATACAAAAAAGTTTTTATGCGCGGCGTTTATTCGATCGTTTCAGTGGTCTCACGAAGAGAATACATTCTATATTGAAGAATTTTAAGCCACAACAAGAATTTAAAATTCGAACTCTTAAGTGTCAAAATTTTCATAGTGGAGAGGATAAACATTCGTTCAGATCTTTTCTCCAGTCCTTTGAAAATGTATTTGGCTGTAGGAAGGACCTTTCTGACGCAGCCAAAATACAGTATTTGAAAAGTCACCTTCATAATTTTGCGTTCAAGGATGTTCAACACTTAACCAATTTTGATGAGAACTATTCTGTGGCTATTAAAATCGTGAAGGAGGTGTATCTGGACGTGCCTTTCCTAGTTAGTGGAAACAATTCTTCACAAGGTTGGTTCAGCACCAGTTTTGGATAATAGGAACCTAGAGGCTACTCGGTTCTTTGTGTCAGAAGTTCGTGCACACTTACATGAACTGAAGGAGTTCGATTTGGACTTCCTGGAGGAGAGAACAGCAGGTAACCGTCTTGTTAGTCACTTGGTGGCTGACAAGCTTCCTCCTATATTCCTGCGTGAACTCAAACTAAAAACTCAGATTGAGTATCCTTCCATCAATTTGGTTTTGAGTAACTATATGAACATTTTGAAGTCAGTTGAAAGAACAGGAAATAGAACTGCTGGCGGTCCCAAAGAGAAGAACAAGAGTGCCTTTTCACAGCAGAGGTCTTCATATAAAGAGAGAAGAACTTCTTCCTTTAACACTACAGGTTTAAAAAATTCTAAAGAGTCTAAAGGGACTATTTCAAAAGATTCTTCTTCTTCCACTTCTTCAGGAGGTGGTGTTCCTTCTTCTTCTTCATCTTTTATGAATGCAAACTTTGTAATGGAAAACACCCGATGGGTGGTTGTGAAGTTTTCCCAAGAGGTAGCTAGCGAAGAGAACGCTGCATAGAACTGGGAATGTGTGCTAATTGTTTCAGCAAGAAACACTATCTTCCAAATGCCCTGCAAAACGATTTGCAAGAGTGGTGCTCACATAACTGCTCTTTGTTCTTCAAATGCAAAGAATAAAGTAAAAAGAGATCGTGCAGACGTCATCTCAAGTCAGCCATCTACTTCTTCATTGCCTCAAGTTCTTATGGATGATAAAGATGTTGGTTCAAGCAATATCTGTATAAATACAGGTAACACTTCATCTGACAAAATTCTTCCCACAGTATCCCTTAAAATAAAAAGGAGGAATAAAATTGTAACTGCAAGAGTGCTATTAGATTTTGGTTCACATCTAAGTTTTTTCAATAGCTGTATTTTAAATAAATTGGAAGTAGGAGTGGATTCTCTGCCTGTACACACCAGTTCCATTAAAAAATTTTGGAAGAGCAGGTTAGGTTTGTCCCATTTGGCCAGCTAAATCATTTTTCACCCCCTCTCAGAGACTGGTCGTTTTTGGAGAAGAGCAATCTGATTTTGAAACCTCTCCTCAAGGTATATCGTGACTGAAGGATAGGAGAAGACTTCCTTCGTCTCTTTCTAGACTGACAACAGCAAAAGTCCCCGAAAGCTTAGTGAACACTATCATCGATTCTTCTGCATCTTATTTTGAACCTCTTCTGCATACCCATAATCATGCAGATGTCGATTTGGGCTTAGAATACATCTACAGACTCGAATCATTAGATATAAATGAAACAGCAGACCAGGGCTCTATCGACGAAGTGTTCATTCAAAAATTCTATCAGACTATCGAATTTAGAGACGGAAAATATCTTGTAGAGTAACCTTGATATGAGAATACTCTCGATGAAGTGCCCTCTAATTATAATGTAGCTTTAACTACTTTGCGTGGAGTTAAAAAAACGTCTGGAAAGACAGGGTCTCTCATCTGCATATGGGGATGTCTTCAAACAGTACCAGAGGGAAGGATAATTGAACCCATTTAAGTATCACCTGAAAACTATAATAACTTCAAGTTCATACCCCACCGTCCTGTAATAAAGACTGCTGAGCAAGATACAACAAAACTGCGCCCAGTCTTCAACTGTAGTTTAAGAGTGGGTGGGCCTCGGTCTTCAAATCAAGCTTCATATCATGGAGTCGATCTTTTGAACTCTCTCTTTTGCCTTCTCATTTCTTTTAGGACCAACAAATATGTCGTATTTTTATTGGCAGATATTTCCAAAGCTTTCCTGCAGATACATCTCAAACTGGAGGAGGACAAAAATAAAATTTGTTTCATATGGGAAGAAAATGGTAAGATTGCGGCTTATCGCTATACAACCATTATATTTGGATTAGCAGTAAGTTTTTTCGTTTTAAATGCAGTCTTTCGGCATCATGCTGATCCGTACACTTCTGATCTTTGTTCATTTCTCCTGAAGAATAATCTATATGTCGACAATTTCTACTTTACACATTTTTCTAAGGACGTACTTAAAAACATTTCTGTCCAAGCTATCTCTCGTACGAAAGAGAGTGGATTTGACCTTTTTTCGTGGAACACTAATAACCCCGAGCTCAGAGCTTTACTTGAGAGAGATGGGAAACTTTCTGCTCATCAGTGTGACGAGGTAAGAGTATTAGGTTATCTGTATGATCCTCAACAGGACAATCTCAAATTGAGTGAAGTTTTACTTCAGTCCATTACTTCAAAAAGGCAACTACTTTCTGAGGTGTTAAATTGACCTCTTGCATTATTTATTCCTGTTTCTTCTATTCGTGGGCGTCCTCTCATGAAGAAGACATGGGAAAAAGAAATGAAATGGGATGACGAAGTGGACCCAGAAGTAAATAATTCTTGGGAAAAGCTTCGTAAAGATTTGTATGGCCTTAATGAAATAACGTTTCCAAGATCATGTTTTGAGTCATCAGACGAAAACTTGTCTTTGAATATTTTTTGTGACGCTAGCACACAGTGCTATGGGTTTGTGGTATATAATTCTTCAAACTTGAAAGATCCTCAGATTTTATGGGCCAAAGGTAAAGTAGCACCTCTAAGAGAAAGAACATTACCTTGTTTGGAACTGATGTCTGTTTTTCTTGCATTAAAATGTTTGCCTTAAGTTTTGAAGAGTTTTCCTGATGTCCAGTTTCAGAACGTCAATATTTTTTCTGATTCTCAAATAACATTGCAATAGATTTTGAACAAAGTGCAAAAGAACAAACAAATCTTTGTGAGGAGCCGAACTCAGGACATCTCACTCATGGTTTCTTCATTAAAAAATGAATTTTCTCTTCATCCGAGATTTTTGTATGTGCGATCGGAAGAAAATCCTGCCGATTTGCTTACAAGTGGAATAACCCTCTCTGAATTCAAGAGAAAACTTCAGTTTTGGTCTTTAGGGTCAGACTGGCTTGTTTCTGAACCTTCATATTGACCTAGTTTCGAATTAAGAAATTTAGGAATCGATCCAGTGACCCCCGTATTTTCCATGGTTCAGGAAGCCAAAGATCCTCCGTACTTAAAATATCTAAATTTTCAAGTTTGGGGTCTCTTCTTCGTGTTTGCGCTCTTCTCTTCAAATTTTAACTAAAACAAGATATATTAGCAATAATATCAATTGTGTAGAGAAAGCTCTTTTGTATTGCTTAAAAATTATGGAGCAGGAGTCATTTGCGAAGAAAATTTCTTTTTTGAAAATGGCTAAAATTGATTCATCTACGAGTGAGAAACCTCCTGATCTTTTAAACAGATTGAATCTCTTTCTCGATGATAATGATATCTTAAGAACCAAGGGACATTTATCACGATTTAATTTCTGTGAATTTGAGGTGCTTAACCCGGTGCTGTTGTATAAAAATCTTCATCTCACTACTCTAATAGTGAGAGATGCTCATTTTGCATGTAAACATTTAGGCATTCAAGCCACAATGACAAGGATCCGCATCAAAGGATATTGGATAACATCAGCTCGAAGGGCAATTAAAAAAATTCTTTTTGATTGTTAGGTTTGCATTAAATTTAATAATTTTGCTTTCCAGAATCCTAAGTTTAAAATTTTTTCTAAAGAGCAGGTAGATCTTTTCCGTCCATTTAAACATTTTGCAAAGTAGATTTTACAAAACACTGGTGGGTTAAGACCAAAGGTTCCAATCAATTTCAAAAAATGTTTCTAATCATATACACTTGTCTCCATATTAGAGCAATATATCTGGATCTAGTGCCAGATATGTCATCAAAATCATTTGTACAACCCTTCCAATGTTTCATCAACGTTCATGGTGTTCTTCACAATGTCTACAGTGATAATGCCAGAACATTCAGTCAAGGAACAGATGCTATGGAGACATTTGTTGTATCTAATGAGGGTAGGGAGTTGTTGCGAAAGAATCACATCAATCACAAGCGCATTCCTCTTTATAGTCCATGGACCGGGAGCCTTTTACGTATAGTCAAGAGTTGTCTGTACAAGACTATAGATTTGTCTTCTTTAGAGTATTTTGATTTAATCACAGTACTCTCAGACATCACTAACGCTATCAATTCTTGGCCACTAACTTACACTTCAAGTGATAATGATTTGGAGAATTCAGAACTCGTTGGTATAATGAGTATCTGCTAGGTCTTCGCGAGACTAGCAAAGCTCTATATCAAATCAAGTGGGACAATCTGGTAAGAGTGGGTGATGTTGTACTCATCAAGAGTCCTGTTAAAGAAAGACCCTTTTGGCAGATGGGCATAGTCACTCAACTATTACTTGGAGATGACGGGAAAGTGCGCTTCGTTTTTGTCAGATCTCCCATCAACCTATCAGGGAAGTCAACCTATATCCCATCAAACTTCTCTACCCACTTGAACTGTCTCTTACCCATAATGGGTCTAATATAGCATCTGCGTCTTCTGCGCCTGCAACGCCTCCTGCAAGAGTTAATGATACTCCAGCCTCTTCTGATGCAAGTCAAATGAACAAAAGAAATGATCGTCCAGTCAGAAGAGCCGCTTTAGCAGCAAGAAGGAGATTTGTAACTTCTTCAGACGAATCTGAAGAATCATTTTAAATCTTCCCTGCATTTTCTTTATGACACCCTCCCTGCGAAGGTGTCATTTCTCCCCCGGAGGATTTAAGAATTTAATTTTAATGTATCGGTACAAAATATACATCCGAGATTATGGGGGAAGTCGACGGCTAATCGAAGGTGGGAAGAGAATATGTTGAGCTTTGTTTGCAAATCCAGATGACAAGCAACTACCACAGTGCTTGTAGTGTTACGGGATATTGTCAATTTAATTTAATTTTACTGTATCGGTACAAAATAAACATCCGAGATTATGGGGGAAGGGGACGGCTAATCGAAGTTGGGAAGAGAATATGTTGAGCTTTGTTTGCAAATCCAGAAGACAAGCAACTACCACAGTGCTTGTAGTGTTACGGGATATTGTCAAACGAGCCCATGAAATCGTCAAAATTGCTATGTTTTATTGATACTTAAAATAAAAAACATGCCACAGAGAGCATTGATTTTTCAAAAGTAAGAAACATGAACTTCGAAAAAGTAAGAAAATATTGATAACGACTGCAACTGGTTGTAACAATGAAAATGAACTGAGGACTTTGTTAGATGTTTTCAATTAATATCAAAACCGGAAAATAGTTGAAGAATTTATATTACCTGCTGCAAATGTTATGGTTTCTGCATTTATGAACGATAAAAAAGCCAAGGGCCTTTCATTAATACCATTGTCAGATGACACAATTAAGAAACGAATTGATGTAATTTCAACCAAAATCAAGAAAAAATTACCATAAAGAA
>JABUQX010028834.1:0-22500 GCA_015478945.1 Trachelipus rathkii | reverse complement strand
TCTCTCTCTCTCTCTCTCTCTCTCTCTCTCTCTCTCTCTCTCTCTCTCTCTCTCCTCTCTCTCTCTCTCTCATTGCCTTGATCATCACGCTCTTTTCAATGAAAATAATGTTATAATATTGCGCATAAGAAATTATTAAAAATCACAATTTTTTAGATTAAATAAAAGAGAAAATTAAAAAGGGTGTGTTTCTATAGTTTAAATCTTCTAATTTTTATCATTCATTTCAGAGATGTGAATCAGAAAAATTAGAACATCTGCCATAAGTGTTATGAATTCAATAGGGCCAGGGGTTTCGACTGAGAGTCGGTAGAGGCAGGGAGTAAGGGGACCTCCATGCCCCCAACTTCTCTTCATTATTAGAGGGCAGAAGCCGTAGACGTGGCACGTAGACAAGGTAATGTTGAGGTCTTGTTCGCTAAGATATTTTCACTCAATGTTTATTTATTTATTATTATTCTTTTTAGATCCATCTTGAATATTTTCTCAAAATTATTTACTATTTAGCTATGTTAATACAACAGACGAATTAGATGATTTTCAATTAATAAACTGATAAGATAAAAGTATATTGATTTAGCTCGTTTTCTACATTTATCAAATTTCATTTTTAACCTTATTTATGTATCTATGAATACGAGCGTCGGACGCTCTTCTCTTTAGTTCCCAATAAATCAATATAATCAATAGGAATTGCTATGTTGAATAATCCATATCAAGGTGAAAGTATTTAGGTGAGCGCGCAAGAGAATCATAGTCAGCAGAAAGAATGGAGAGAGACGTATTATAGATAATACCACCACAGAGAAAGAGACAGAGTGAAGTGTGAATTCGTGATAACCTATATTTCGAGAAACAGAAAGATCCAATTGAAGAGACCAAGAGAAAAGAGTGTTAGAGAAGATGAGGAATTTGAATTGAGTGAGGATATATAAAGAGTATTACGCTCTAGCGCGAGGGGAGAAATATTCTGATATCGAGAGACGTGAATTGTTGGAACAGGACAGTGCAGCATAATTTGTCGAAGGCACGGGATTGAGCGTGCGTTGCGTGATAGTTTCTGAGAGGGAGCAAATGGCAATCGTTGCGTACAGGTAATATCTTGATCCTCCTAACGCACATTGGTTGTTGGGAATAACCTATTTCAATGCGCGTGGAGTTGTTTACGAAAAAAGTATGTACCCACAAGATCCGATCTATTCTCACTGAGCCCTATGAAATTTTTCGTGCACCTCATGATATAGGCATAAGTGCACTTAAAAATACCCTCCCTTGGTTAAACAATAAATATCCATCTCGGGTGTGACTAGTGTATTACTTTAATAAGTTAGGATGTGAGTGGTTCCTGATGATCCATCATAGTTGATTTATATTTCAAATTATACTTAATTCACTATATGACCTCCTTTTATTTTATACCCCCTAATATAATTAACCCTTATTAAATAATTTTTAACACTTATTATAGTAAGATCTGAGTAAAGGTATACTGTCATGATAAAAAACCATTATTTACAGATTGAAATATTAGGCTGGATGAAAGAAGTAAGTGATGATGGTAGGAGCTAAGTGAGTAGGAAACAAGAAAATAGAATTGATATAAAGAAAAATATAGGAACAGAAGTGTAAAAGGAAGAAGTGAATGAAGATAAGTGTAACGAACAAGTAGTATGTTATGATTATGAAGTACAGTAACGATATACCAGAGAAGAAGAAGAAGAATGAAGTGGGAAAAAGTAAGAAAGTAAGGAAAGACAAAATTTATCATCATCTTACCACTTAAAATCAGAAAAAATGAAAAAATAAGAAAATAAAGAAAAAAGAATAGAAGTATTATGAATTTAAATAGCTATGTCTTGTATACAGTTTATAGAGCAATGACGCGATATGATTGATAGAGTGATTCTAGTGCTGACGGAAAATCTAATGTTTATATTATATAGCGGTAAGTAGATGGATAATTATTCGAGGTCAATGCTAATAGAGGGATCTAGTGTCAAGGATCAAAGGTATAGATTATAATATATGGAAATGTGAGAATGTGATTGTAGGTGACGCCATAAAGACTGCACGAAATCATAACCAATAATAATACTGTAGATACAACCCCTTATCTTGGCTGGAGCGAGTGAAGGTGTGTAGATAAGTATATAATTCAAATAATTTGATGGATAGAGTAATAAAACTCCTATGAAATTCTTAAATTTAATGCTAATATATTGTTTTAAGTTATATCGTAATATATAAATTCTTCTTTCTTTTATCGTTGTGTTTTATCTCTACGAACTTACTCATATTCCCCGTTGAAATGTTTTTATCTATATTTCAATATATAATCATTTATGCCATAGCTCTAGAACACCGTCTGAACTCTTGCAGAAGGAAATAACCAAAATATAATAAATAAAAAAAAAAAAATAAAAAAATAATATATAAATAATAAAATAGCAGATATGAATAAATATAAATAAATATCAATAGATTGTGAGGCAAGTCTACCCACAGTATAGCGTATATATAATTTAATCTGCTAACTCACGCTAGATCCTCACGCTCGAGACTGGTAGATTGAGTTATTACTATAGTTATAAGCGTTATATCACTAATCTTAGTACGCAAGTGATCCATTTATGCTTTTAGGATGAGCATATATGATATGATATTAGAATAGTCAAGAGTTTTATAGAAGGGTGGTGTCACTTCTTGTTTAGTGTGAGTATTTGTGTTTAGATATACAGACCAACGGCTTGATCGGCGTTGTTGTTTATATGTTGAAATGTATTTAATGTGTTATATTTATTTCATCTTTTGTGTAGCAAGGGGTTAGTTGTTAGTTGGATTCGAATGGGAGTGATTCTGTTCGAAAGTTAGTTTTATGCCTATTCTTGTAAGATGGACTTCTATAAAGACCTTATAGTTATTTCTCCAGTGACAGTAGTGCGTGCATACGTGATTGGGAAGGCAACTATTATTCATTATTCTGAACCTTTGTGTATACCGGACTCTATATATTTTTGAAATACCTGGACACTTGTACATGATCCGCTTTGTCCAGTCAGCTCCCGCTATGCTATAACTCCCCTGAAAGCACAACTGGGCATGAAGTTTTCTTTGTCTGCTGTGGGTACTTACTTATGATGTGTGACTATATAGATGCGTTCAGATTCTCTCGTGAAGAAGAGTAGATATCGGTTGCTTGCCCGTTTAATAACTGTGTATTCTGTGGCCCTTATTAAAGATTAATAACTATGATTAAAATTTCGGAGGCAGAAAAAGAGCTATAGAGCGTCATTGCGGGCCTTAAATGAAGGCGGTGATGTAAAGTCGAATAGGATAATTGTTGTGTGTGTGGTGCTCACTGCGAAAGTTGAAGGTGATAACAGTATTTGAATCATGATGGGTTGTCTTTAATATAAGATGTGAAACGATCTATATGTGCGATTTTTCGGTGGAAATGAAAAGGATCCCTGGGGTTCTCGGTAAATTTGCTGTACTGTCTCTTAAATGATAAACCCACCCGTTAGTTCTGTTTGTGATCAAGCCTCTCACTGTAGATTATGATCCAAAATAATTAGTTATTTATTAATATTGTCTTATCATGAGGAGTATTTCTCTCTATAGATAACTGTGAGCTTGATACATGATATATGTTCTCACTGTAAAGGATTTTGAGACCTCGTGGATGCTTACACGATTGTGTAATTGAGTGTATATAGAAAAACACATAATGAAATAATATACTGTCAATATCAACAACACAATGGCAACGGTAGACTCGCACGGATGAGGAGTTGGTTACATTATTGACCTATTATAGGGTAGTGAGACTATACGGATATATATGAGAATCCTTGTACGGAGTAAGTGACTTGTAATAAGCGTGTTAAAGTAGGTGCAGAAATATTAGGTGCGATACATAGTGTAATTCAAAATATTACAAATTTGTTTGCGAATATATATACGGCTCAGAGATAGAAAGTATGAAGAAGTTATCGACTGAGTGCCCGGATTACGAACACACATTGTGATTTTCTCTCTCGCTCTTAGATGAGGAGTTAAAAAATATATTTCTCCCCGTAACGGAGTCTGTTGGTGATAATTCATGTCTACTGTCGTGTCCCCTTACTGTGTCTATTCCATGAGATGTTATCACGCAGTATCATTAATTGTAAGAATTTTTGTGTGAAGCCCAAATAATAATGAACTATTTTCTCTACGCGTTCTCAAAGCTCTCTTTTATTACATAGTAAGAATAAGTATCCTCGCTATTGGTTTCATTTAGTTTTAATCATAATAAAACGTCTCCCGTGGCGCTAGCCCTAGCTGTTGAATGTAAACTGTAGTACATTTGTTAAAAGAAAGACAGTAATACTCACAGTGTTTTGTGGCTTCTACCTGAATCATTCCTCTAATTTCACCGCTACACTTATTATTTTTTTATGTGCGTGGTGTTAGCCTGTACGTATGCTAGAAATCGTAAATTAATCATCTCTAATTAGTTTTGATACTACATCAGCTTCCAACCACCCCTCACCCACACAATAATAAAACACATTTTTATTATTATTATTATATAATTATAAATAATATATATTACAATATTTATTATATATATTATATCTCATATATATTTAATTATAATAGCTATATACTATATATATTAATATATTATATTACATATACTATAGTTGATTATATGCCTATCAGTATATCATATACTATATATCTATATCATTATAGTTATATATATATACTACTATTATACTATACTTATATATTTATATTTATTATTTAATATATTATACCGTAAGTATATACAACAGGTATTATTTAATAGTATATATTAGTACTATCTATATGCTATGTATTATATAGATTATATTCTACATTACTTCCGTATGAGTATTAGAATGTTTTGTTACTATACACGTCAACCCTTGCGCCATAGGACATGCCGTGAGGAAATCTGCAGATGTTATGTCTTTGCTCATATATACTAACTTTTTTATATTAACTAAACGGTTGCATAAAACTCTCTCGCAAACCACCTATACAACATTTAGAAGTTCACATCCGCTGCATTTGTATGCTTAAATGTCGTATCTTAATTTTTTTTTAAATGTATTTATAGCTTATATATTTATACCATGAGCTACCTTTTCTTTCAATACTATATTTTATAACACTTTATTCTCATATTTCCCTCATTTCTCTCCAAAAATTTCACCTTCTTTATATATAAAAATCCTCATCATTATATCACCCAGACATATCTACTCTATATATATTCCCTTGTGGGGACAAGAAATTGACCAACAGTTCAGTAATATAATAGTCCTGCTATGATATGGTTTACGTGGAGACACTAAAAGGACCGTATGGATAGTGGGTAGGCCTAGCTCATAATATAATCTATTTGTGCCCTAGGTATATATGAGTATTTACTAATCGCCCACCATCCAGTGCGTTGTTTAGGGTAAGTTACCTGTGTCAAAGTGTTGCTCCTCCTGATTGATACGTGCAATCCAGGCGATATGGTTCTACCCGTCCTCTTGAAGTAGACTGCCCGCTACACCTTGTCTGCAACTTATTATCGTTTCTCATCGTATGTCGTTACCTCCGTCGAATGCGTTTCAGGTTAGCTTTCAAATGTTTTCAGAGCGACAATGCACGTTGCCGGATGCGTTGTTTCTGGGATATCGTGTATTAGAAAGGGCCCAACATTGGTGATCTTCTCGTCGTTCCGCGATTAGACTGTCTCAACAATTAAGCTAAGTCTTGCGTGGAAGAAGGTGAATCTAAAAGAGGTGCTCCGTCCATTACTACTGGTGCAACATGGAACCGCAACCATCTCAGCTTGGTCTCTTTCCATACCATTCCATTATTTGGCGGACTCCGAGCTCTTTCTCTTATTGCTTCACTTCTAACTCTGTCCATCCAGCGTTACTCCTCTTATTAATCTAACACTCCGTCATTAATGCTGCAGAAAAATGTCTCGTCTAAGCGCGGTTGTTCTTTTTTTGCATGTGTGGCTAACGCTTCCTAATAACGAAATGCCTCAATACCAGTTTTACGCACGAATTTTGTGGCAAGAGAAATGAGAGAGGAGGAGTGGCATAATCGAACTCGATTGTTTTCCTACCTTTAGAAAATTCTTAGTGACGTACTCAAGATCTGGTCGTGAATGGCAGCTGCATAGGCGTTAGTGAGCTTTTGGTGTTGAAACTCTAAGATAGTTAAAAAAAAAAGTTACCACAATAAGTTTAATTGTATGTAGCAATATTAATTTTAATGCTTTTTACTAGAATTGTAGATTGTTTGCTTAATCGAGTATTGTATGTGGATGTAGATAGAATATTCAGAATTTAAAGAGTAATAGTGTCTCTGAAATGCCTCATGTGCGATCAAAATCCAGAACGTTAAGCAAGTAGAACGTAGGCTTTCTGTGTGCAGGAATCTTTTTGTTTGTACACATATTGATTGTTTTGTTCGATGTTGCATTTTCCTAAAAAATCGTGGGTAAAGCAGCGTAAGGGCTTGCGAAGAAAGTTTACGATAGTTTTGGAGGGACCTGACAATGGTTGGAATTACGGCGTGATGATACCACCAGAGAAAATTTGGTAAGGGGATTACTTAACTTTATCCGTGAGCATTTGACTAAATTTGTGCTAAAATTGACATTAACGAACGACTTACGTCTTTTTGTGGCATTTTCCTAAATGTCGTTAGCAAAAGTGGTGCAAAATCGAAAACGCCATATAATCGAACGACTTTTTAGGCATTTTCCTAAATTTTCGTTAGAAAAAGTGCCAAAAGATTCGAAAACGTTGATATAAATGTCAGAATGGTAGTGAGAAGTAGTTGATATTGTATTTCTGTGAAATAGAGGATATAATGAGTGGTGTATAAGTTAAACTTACTCTAAAATATAAATACACAAGAGAATCCTTTAGCTTTTCTCTATTTATATATTTAATCATAGAGTTGGTTACTATAGGTTATAGTGAGATTGAGTATCGAAGTTGATATGATTGAAGTTACGGAACTTTTAAATTTTGCTCTTAGAGATAAGTGAGATGTTGTATATGTTGCGGTTATTAAAGATTTGATTTTACGTTGTCATTCATTAGATACAGTATTCTTGCATGTAATGTCTTAATTCGTTGTTTAAGATGTTGTCAAAGGAGTCATCATTGATGATCTAAAATCACATCATTAAAATACCAATTTTCTGAAAGCTTTGATTTTTGTCGTCAATTTTAAGTTTGTTCACTTATAACTAAATAATAATCCGGCAATATATGTCATCTACGTCACTATTAAATATATATTTCAACTTATTTTATATTCATTAAGCTTGAATAACAGTTTCAAGGTATACTAGAAAACTGCATATTTTCCTACCGTAGACATCTACACATATTTACACGGAAATAAGGGGATTATAGATTTAGTTAACCAGAACTCTTCAAAAGCGAGTGCTGGAATGAAAAAGCGGTTAAAAGTGATAAAAATATAAGTGAAGCGTTAGGTATTTGAATTTAAAATAAAGCATAAATATAATTTTGAATTAGAATCCATGACCACACACTGCGCAAGTGTGCATTTGGGGAAGAATGTCAAAATTAACGTGTTATACAAGAGCAATGGTGCATACAAGTTAATTATTTAGTCTGTAGGCTGTGTATAAATGTAAGGAATACAGGGCATTTAGGTTACTAACTGCCGCTATCTCAATCTCAAATTTGGAGAGGAGCATTATGCCTCCACCGTTCAAGTAGAATTGATGATAGGTGGTAATACCTAAGAGTACTGTATCCTGCACAGAGCTTCAGAAGGTAATAAAAATTCTTGAAAAATAAATGTATAGAAATAAGTATTTAGCATGAACAATATATGTTTTGGGGTATAAAATAGAACCATAACAATAAAACAATAAACATTATTAGCAAGATTTTTACTCAATTGTAAGCAAGGAACCCAATTGTGGACTTTCATAAGTCACACACACAATGTAATCGAACGCGAATGCGTACAGGCTAATGGAATTTTAAAGTTACCCAATAAGAAATAAAAACTATTCAAAGAATTTTAATATCAGGTAATGATGCAACATCAAATTATCTTAATAAAAATATTTAATGACCCTCTCTTATTCCAACTTTTCTACCTTCGTAGCCCTATTTATATTATAATTATAAAATAAAAATAAGAGATAAAGAAAGTGTTAAATGAGAAATACCAATCAAACGAAGGTAAGGAAAAATAACGAAATCCTTTGGGAAACTCGGTAGGAAAACCGAAAAAAAAGATTTTAAATGAAAAACTTACTGATTTTCTCTATTTAAGTGTTGCCTAAGTAATAAATGCAAAACTTTTAAAGGATTTTTGTGAGAAGGCAACCGGCGAAGGGGAAATGCTCGTTTTGTATTGAAAATTATGAATTGAAAGAAAGAAAATGAAATTTACCAAGACCGAGAGATAGGTTAATTGGAAAATTATTCCCCTTTTACCTGTCGTAGTGTTTCTGGCTTTTTTTCTCTTTTCTATCTGTGTTTTGTAATAATCATAAGCATGGGTAAAAGTTAAATCACACGAGATTTTATAATTAATTT
Source organism: Trachelipus rathkii (assembly GCA_015478945.1). NCBI lineage: Eukaryota > Metazoa > Arthropoda > Malacostraca > Isopoda > Trachelipodidae > Trachelipus > Trachelipus rathkii. Next base: position 13,885 of record JABUQX010028834.1, on the reverse strand, counting down.
AGGCATGGGTATTATTTTAATAAATGGGTGGCGTGAAGGGCTGTTGTCTTATTTAATCTCCATGACTAATTGGTGAACATCAATACTTTATATTATCACGTTAATTATATTTATTAATTTCATATATATATTTTATATATATATTATATATATAATAGTTCTCAATCGAGGCATTCTATTATTATATATATAATATATAATAATATATTTATATATATATATTATTTATAATAATATCTATATATTATTATATATTTTATTACTATAATATTTAAATATTTATATATATATATTAATTCTCCTTGTTACTCTCATAGTACCCCTATACTAATCCTTGCATCAAGCCTCGCCGTTCATTCCAAGTCGATTTAACCACTCTACCTCACCTACATAATATTAAACTCCTATTTATATTACTTCCCCAATGTAAACATAACACAGTTACGTACTCGCACCGTACATAATTGCCCTTTGGACTCTTATATCTCATGATACTCTGGCCTTCTCATCAGTGTTCACCTATCCTTAATATAGAGAGAGAGATGAGAGAGACGTAGAGAAGGATGACACAGTACGTGATCAAGTCTAGATCAGCAGGGCTTTGTTCGGAAGATACACACGTTTGGAGTCATTTTCCAATTCTTACCAGCAAAGCAACATTGATTTTCGGATATGCACATGTCACGTGTTCTCAGCTGATTGTAGTATAAGATATGAGATGAGAAGAGAGAGACTATGATTTATATATATGAATAGGTATATCTATAATAATAGGTAATGTCTAATTTGTGTCTATCGTAGAGAGAGTTAGATGTTATATATTTTCTTATTATTTCTCTTATTCAGAGTTCTTCTTTTTTAAGATCGTATCTGAGAGATGCAGAGAGTCTATTAGATGTAATTATATCTCTAATGGGGAGTGTTTGGGACGCTGCTGCGATGGCATTTCGCTCGCGCAGAGTATTTTTCATGGAGTAACGAGAGTATATTATATTCTCTATTGTATGTAATGATTATAGATATATTGATCTTGTACTTTCTATTTATGTTTGCTGTAGAAAATGCTCTAGTATAGGCTTTGTAATATTTTATAGGACAACGCAGAGAGAGACTGGGCGAGATTATTATCGGTTAGATTAAGACGAGAGGCACGCGGTCTAGCTGGAATTCCAGGCGGGCTCATGTATCAGTGGCACGAGGTCGTGAACGCGGACAGGAATTGGGCTGCAGTGATTGGTCAGTTTGTGATTGGGAAATATGATCAGAGAGAATGGCAGGTAGACTGGACGGGGCAAGCGAGTCCGGTTTGAGACGATGACGAGAGAGTTCTCAGCAACAAAGGGCCGCAAGAGCGCAGAGAATAGTGGTGACTTTCTGTACAACTCCATTCTATTTCGTACTTTCAAAATTGCTTATTCTTAAAAGGCAAATAATTATATGCTCAGATATGATTTTTAAATTAAGTTTCTTTAACAATAGTTGAGGTGGGACACTGGTGAATTTTTTAATTTTAATGATTTATCTCCAACAGCTCCATCCTTCTTGGAAGAAATGATTACAATGGACTGAATTTTATATCACTTAAACGTGTGGAGTGGACTGCGCCATCTAAACAGTATTCGTCACAACTTCTCAATGCGTTATAGGAATTTATATTTGGATTTATTTTATTGGAGTATCTCATATTTTAATAATACTACAAATCTCTTTTGCCTTAACTATTTTCTTTGAATTTTTATATAAACTGAGGCTCTTAGTCATTTATGCATTTGTGGACACACCGAGACAAAAAGCTCTTGTGTTTGTGCGTGAATGTGTTTTGATTTCTATTAATATTATGGGAACCCTAAGTCACTCTATGTAGGGCTGTGTCTCTCTTGCTCTCTTTACATGGATAGGAGAATAACTTAGTTGTTTGAGTATATACCAAGTGCAGCACTCACTCGCATAACGATGGGTTTTTAATGAATTCAGGATAATTAGATAGTTTCTGGTTGTATAGTAAAATTTTATCACCGTTACTTTTTGAACCTTTATTTATGCCGCATAATGTATCTTGCGAGCCTCAATTCAGCTTTACAGAAGTTCGGTATTTTGAAGTCTAGTGCATATGTGTCACGGTGTAGCGAATCTAGCACAGGTAGACTTTATGCTATTGTTATTGCTGATACGTGCTACATGGAGACAGCACTAGGCAAACTAGTATTGGCAAAGAAAATTAAAGTCTGTCGGTGATACCAGTAAATCTACATATTGAAAGAGGACGAGACTTAGGTTCATTCTGCTATAATGGGAATTATTGGTGCACTCAAACACCCATTATGCAAAACCTCCGACGGCAGCGATTGCCTCACCAGCCGGTGAATGAATGCTTGAGGTGCAGTCCACGAGGTGTCAAAATTTGTTATGTTGGCTCCGCTTGCCCCACGTCGGCTGACCCTTTTGCTGTTCACGACGAATCCCGCGTCGCATATATTGACGTACGTAAGAATGAGGGATGAGTGATGATATTTGCATGTATTTTCAAATTGGTGAATGATGTAACTATTACTATAGCTCACCTTATTGATACCCTCACAGTCATAAGGTTCATTGTGGCGCGCTCCTTTTATCCCAGTAGTTTATATTACACGGTACTTAATGATGACATCCTATGACCCGTGTTAGGTACTATTACGGCTCAGGAGTCACGCTGTAGGTCCTCATGACTAAGCTATTGGTGGTTTTGCTTTTTGGTCTAATAAAGCTAAGGTTGTACTCAGGCGGAGGTTGTGTAGAATTAGATTAAGTAGACGCTCAGAGACCTCTATATCATTGAGTCTAGTATACTATACTCACCATACATGTATGGGTATTAATTTGCGTTTAATACTTTTGACCTATGTTTCTTGCGAGCTCTATATATATACAAAGGTGCGCGTGAATCACTGGACGATGTACTAACTATAGTTGGAGGATCCTTTCAATTTAATTTCATTCATCAATCCTTTAATCACTGAATGCGACAATTAATATATAAACAAATGTTGAAGACTAGGGGATATAACGTGAAAGTTTAGAGTCCAATACTATCGACCTTGGATCAAGCATGGTGCCTTGTGACATTGGCGGAATTAGTGAAGGAGTTTGTACACGAGATGTTTGTGAGAGTAGCTGTTGAATATCCCTTGAGAATAGTAGGTAAATCAGTATGCTATCGGCTTTCTTTCTCAGCTTTCTATAAATAATGGGTAAAATTTGATTTATTACATATATAATATATATTTCTTCTTATATAATTATTAATATTATATATATATATATATATTAATTAATTATCTTAATATATATTATATAATATAATAAATATTATCTTATTATATATTATTAAATAATTTAATTAATTTTATACATATTGTGATTGATTTTTTTTTTAGTGAGGTTTTAATCATTATTATAACGTTGATTATATATATATATATATATATTATATATTATCTATTATATATATATATATTATATATTATACTAAACAAGTATATAGTATATATATTTTATATATATAATAATTATATATATTATATATAAGTAATATATATATATATATAAGTATATATATATATTATACTCTTAATTGTATATATATGTATTCAGTCATCTTATTTATTTAACTTTATATATGGTGTCCATTGTAACTTCCAATTTAATCAAATTTATGTGAATGTTGTTACGGTGATGTATATGTGATTGTAGTGTGAGGTGTAATATATCATAAAATTGTAAGTGCGTTAAGGATATAAGCTTCCATTCTACGACCAGCTTTATAGACGGGGGTTTTCGCCTTGATCCGTAACGGTTTCAGTATATATAAATGTGTGAACTTTTATAAATATTATTACGTTTTTATCAAATTTCTTATTATGGTTTTGATCACTTTTGAGTGGGTTAGTTTAATATCGGGAAGGTTAATTGAAGAGTAATGAATGCATTTATAACGAATGAATAATTTGTTTAATTTTTATATCTTATCTAAATTTATATATAAATTTATTTTATTTGTATTTAATATTTAATATTATTACTAATAATAGATGAAATTTAAATTTTATTGTAGTTTTTTCCAACAGTAATACATATATGAAATTAAATATTAATAATATAAAAAATTATATGTGTTTAGCGTAATACCGAATGTTAAAAAATATGATTTAATTCTATTAGTATATATAGAGTTATACTCATATTGCCATAATAAGGGCCCTCTTGCCTTGACAAACTCGTCAACATCACTTCTTTTGCCTGAGTGAAACCTTCCGTAATTATTGTATCGGTCCTATCTCACAATAGGTGGGTACTTATCCCGTAATTCAAATCGCGTATAATTTATATCTCACGCCGTTAATCACGGTTATGGGTTTATCTGTTATCAATTCGAATTAACCACTCGTATTACGCTTTCTGAGTATTATCGCTCAGATATTTTTATGTTTCCACTACGTAACTATATATTATATATGGTCTAGATTAAATTTATATATCGCGTCTTGAGTTTCGGGTATTGTCTTATCACGATAATAATTCTTATTTTTAATGTAGGTGAGTATGCACTCACGTACTTTTGTTATATATATATATTATATATTTTTATATATTATTATATATTTATATATTATCTATAATTATATATATATTTATATTTCTTTCTATATATTTATATATATATTATATATATATTTAATATTATATAATTATTTATAATATTTCATAATATATATAATTATATTATAATTATTATATTATATATATATATATATTATTATTATATATTTATTCATATATAATTTTATATATATATATTCTTTTAATGGATTAATGTATTTCTAATTTCTTTTAACTTACTTCTTGAAATGAATTCGGCATATTTAATTAGTACTGAAAGTATAAATGCTAAAGAATAAATATAGCGCTTTTCTACATATATATGGATTATTATTAAGCGTAGAACGTTATTCGATTCTCACCTTAATATATTTTTACTTTTTAGCTAGTGCAGAGTAATGATTTTTTTTAATGTTACAATTATTTTAATTTCAACGTAGGTCAAATTGAATATATATATTATAATATAGTACAATGTCGCAAAGTATAGTTTGGAATGAATTAATAAAGTAAGGGGGAAATACATAGTAGCTATCTGGGTATAGTACTTGATATCCCTACTAACCTCATATATGTGCAAATATAAAACTAAAAATAGTAACTTAGATTATGATATAATACTTTTAGTAAAGTGATACCCAATTATGCCAATTCACTATCCAGTTCTGTGACCATGGTCAATACCATACCTTTAGACGTTACATTGAACTAATATAATTAGTAAAACGTTATCTCCGCATCACCTCAAATAATAGTATGCGACCACTGCTACGCTCCGTACCCGGCTTGTTAAGTACATTATCTTTAGTTACATTATCTTTTTTCGCTTTGATAATTGTAGAGTAAGAAGTTGGTATAATAATAGTATAATTATTGATTTTAGGTTGTATTTGGGGTTTTAACCGTGTTTCTGTAATGCTAGTACCTAGCTGCTAAGTCACTGAGGGATAAGGGACTGGAAAGATGAAGGTATATATATATAATATATACTCGCATTGTGTGATGCTTTAGTATGTGGTATCACTGTGATATTAACATAATATCTATATAGTCATAGTATTACTCAAAGATATCAATCAAGCGTTAGTGCTGTCTATCTTGTAATAGTGGACTGCAAGGCGGAATCAACAGTACAGTACCTATCAGATAATACCTTAAGCTTATTTTAATACATAAGAGAAGGTGCTCATTGATCTCTTTATAAGTTACTATACTGCAATGCAATTAGCGTGCTACTCGGTTTTATTCAAATTTCTCCTGCAATAATATATATAGATTTTATTCATTAATGTTCATAATGTGTGGTTATTTATGACATTAATTTCAGTATATATAGAAATATTTACTTTTTTTTATTGTCATAATATGTGTGTTTTGTTTAGGGGAATGATTATACTGTATAGGTCCCTATATTTTATATTTTATATATTATTTAATTATGATTTTGAACATTTCTTACATTCTCTTAGATTTTCATTTCAAATCCTTTATTAACCTTTATTTTGGCTTTATATTTCTATACATTAGATGTGAGGCAACATCATAGCATAAATTAGAAAATAAATTTTATATATATTTATAAAAACACTAAATCTTGTAATGATATACATGGAAAATATAAATTATATTATTTTTTAATAGTATCTCAATAGTTTTTATCAATGATATATATTATAAAGCTATTTTAAAGTTACAAATAATTCACCATAATTTTCTGTATATAGTTAATAAATATATTTCTATCTAAATAATAAAATTTTATATTATAATCTCTCTATATAGTGATTATGAATAAGTGAAGATGTATAATTATATTTTTATACATTTTTTCTTAAATACTGTCTTTTTATTTTAACATTATATATTATTTATAATAATGATATAATAATATAACATATAAATAATTTGAAATTTTTCACTAGATATATTATCTCACGGTTCAAAATATAGATAAATACTAATAAAAATTAGATGGACACCTTTCTTGTTTAATAAAAGCTGGTTATCTGACAGGCTGTCTGTCGATTATCGCTTAGCAATGCACTTATTGTATAACATGAATAAGAGCAGCTTTGCCTCTATATTTGAATTTGATAATTACTTATTGATGACGTTATAGAACCTATTGCGTTAGTTCAGTTGTTCTAAATTCAGCATCCCAGTAATATGCTTGGTAGTTATAATCCTTCTCTTCCCATGTCCTTCCTCACTCGCTGATGTTAGGTACTGATGGCTACATTCTTCGTTGATTTTATAGGTATACGCGCAATATACTTATATTATTCTACTACTTTTATACTTACTAGAGTAGAGAGGACGCCGTGGACTCTTCTGCATTTAGAGAGTGGATCGCAGATTGTTGATTCTGCAAAAAGCTCTCCACATTCAGTCGAAGAGTATGGGGTGGAGGCAGCGCACAGGCAGAGAGAGTCCTGATCGATCTTAAGGTGGATGGGAGAGAACCGATCGTTGTATATGGGAGACGTCCGAGGAGAGATATTGATCAGAGGGTCGAGATGGAGCGATGGAATTGGATCTTCAAAGTCAAATCGCAGCTTAGATGAGTGATAAGAGAGTGTATATATTATATATATATTATATATATATATATATATATATTTATTATATTATGTTATATTATATTAGTATTATATATATATTATATATAGTATAGTATTATATATTTATATATATTATGATATACAAAAAGTATGCAGTTACCATTTTGATAAAATGTTTATCCGATAGCCAGAACCCGAAACTTATCGCGATAAATATATCGCCATTAGTTATCCGGTAGTATATAAACAATTTCGCGATAACCGAATTATCGGATCAATTTTTAATCGGATACGTACGAACCGTTAACGATCATTAATCGCGATACTTTATCAGCCCCGGATAACGCCCACCCTATGGTTCTGTGTAAATTGTAAAGCATGTAAAGAGATATATTGATTGCAAGAGAATAAGTTGTGTATCGAAAAGTATATTGCAGATCCCGAGAGAGACGAGCATGTGAACTATTGGTTACTAGTATCAAGGTGATATGAAGACCCTGTAAATTGTTGGAGAGATGATATTGAGAGAGATCGGCATGAGAGTCGATCAAGAAAATTGGTGAATTCGTATCTGGAGGTCAGAGTTAATTCTATTGTCGGTATCAATATTATAATATAGAGAGTAGAAATTTATTTCTTGACAACAATTCTTTTTCAACACAAATTATCTGAGAAAATAATCAGATTTATTAATTTAATATATTAAATAATAATTTTTAATTTTATTATTAATTATTTATTATGGGTATATATATATAGTAAATTAAAATTTAATATTTAAAAGTATTAATATTTCCACTCTCCAAATTATTTAATTTATTTTTAATATATTTTAATTTTTTTAATATTTTAGCATTTATAATAATATTATTTTAATTTTTTAATAAAAAATTTTTTTTAATGTTTTTGATATTTTTAATTTACTGTTCCTATGTTTATATACATATATTATGTATTGATTAATATATATTATATTATTATAATTATTTTAAATATTTGATTATTTAGATATTTAAGCTTTATAAGGTTTATAATCTTTATTATATAGCATTTACATAAAGAATATAGCTTTTTCGTGAATGGCCTAGCAAGCCGGTGATAGTATTTCATCTCAAGAAACTAATCTTTCTATCAGGTTTCTCATCCAATGTGAGGGATTGAGGCTTGGCAGTAATTAGAGAAAAAGGAATATAAATTCATATATTCTATATATATAAATATATATTATTAAGTATTATATTTATATATATTATATATATATATCATATATATATATTATTATTATTATATATAATTTAATATATATATTTAATTATATTTATATATATATTGTATATATATTATTGTGATATATTAATTTAATAGTATTATATTTATTATATGTTATATATATTAATATTATATTAATATATATATTATTACTATTTATTTTATATATATATATTATTATTATATACTTTATTTATTATATATATATATATATATAATATATATATTAATAATATTATTATTATATTATTATATTATTATATAATATTTATATATATTATATTATTTATATTTTATATTAATGTATTGTATAATTTGTTATATTTTATTTAATATTAATTTATTTAATATTTATATATTATATATATATATTATATATATAATAATATATATATTATATATTTTATTATATTTATATAATATATATATATATATATATATATGTTATAGATATATAATTATATACCTATATTTTATATATATATTTTATTAATATTATATATATATATATTAATTATTATATTATATATTTATATATATATAATATATTCTAATATATATAATATAATTATTTATTTTGTATTATATATATATATATTATATTTATATATTATTATATATATATTATCATATATTTATATTATTTATATCTTATATAATATTATAGTATTATATATATTTATATATTAGATATATATATATATTATATATATTATATATATATATATATATAATTATATATATAGTTATACTATATATATATATGTGAGTGTATTTATTGTTATATATTATTATATGTTATTATGTGTTGTTATATATTAGTATATATATTATATTATATTATATGTAGTTTACACTCCACTGGCTATCAATATTTTTTTACGAGAGATGTAACACCGAATATAAAATTTAATATTCTACATTCTGAAGATAGTTATCAGGTGTGCTGCGCAGGGCGAGAGACTTAGAGCATGAGAGTTATATTGGAAATGAACAAAAAAATGAAAATCCTTAAAAGAAGGTTGGCTTAGAGAGGAGGAATCATTACACGGGTAAAAAATATTACCCACCTGTCCCATCGAAGGATTTCGTCCCAATCTCTACCCCGGAAAAGAATATTTTTATTTGTGTATTATAGTATATTCTTTTTAATCATTCGTTCGAACAATGAAATAAATTAAAGGTAAAGTAAATGTAAAAAGTTATGGTGATGTGTGGTTGATGCAGAATATGGTGGTGACCTCATAGACATAACCCTTATTTATTTAAGTCATAAGCTAAATTTACAAAATTCTGAGACCCCTGAGTATAAGGATTTAATTTAACCTCTCGTCTTGAATATCTCTAATATTGAGATTCTTAAATTCATGTAACTGTCGTGATTAAATATATTATTATATAGTGATATTATTACAAATTTTATATAGATATTTACAAAATTCAATGTTATCGATCCGATGGATAAAACTGAAATAAATAACAAAATGCTATGCTCTCTCTATCTCTCTCAATCTTCTCTCTCTCTTACTCTCTTCTCTCTCTCTCATCTCTCTCTCTCTATCTCTCCTTATCTCCTTCTCTCTCTCTCTCTTCTTTTGTTTAATTTATATTTTCCTTTTTCTTACTTTCTTACTTTTTTACTTTTTGTTTTACATTATACTATACTATTCTATCTATCTATCTATCTATCTATCTATATCTATCTATCTATCTTATCTATATCTTATCTATCTAATCTCATCTATCTATCTTATCTTATCTTTTTTCATATTATATTTCTATATATATATTTATTTATATAATATATATATATTAATCTATATTTATTATAATATCATAGTTACTATCAGTGGCGAACTCAACCCAAGTTCTTACTTCATCTGCTGTTGCATCTATTCTCTTTCTCACTTCTCTCCTCTCTCTCTCTCTCTCTCTTACCCTCTCTCTCCTCTATACTACCCTCATTCTTATTACTTATCTTCATCTCTCATTTACCTACTCTTCCCTTATAATAATATATTTATTAATATATATATATATATTATATATATATCTATATAATTTTATTAATTATATATTATTTATATATATATATAATACTTTATTATATATTTTATTTATATATTTTATATATTATATAATCTATATAATATATATTAAATACTATATATTATTTTATTATATTATATATATATATAAATTTTTCTTTATATATTATATATATATTATATAATATATTTACTATATACTATATAAATATTTAATTTAATATATATATATAAATTTATATTTATATAATCTATATATAATATAATATTATTTAATCTTAATTATTATATATATATTTATATATAAATATTATATTGCAAAGCATTTTTATATGGAGAAATGAACATTCATTAAGATAGTTGCTATCCAATGTAATTACCTAACTTGATTTACGATCTTACTATATATATTCTCGTACAGTCATTTCAATTAATAGGCTATTATTTAATAGTTGCTCCTGAAATAATGCTCTTATTATACATATCTATATCTATTATTATTATAATGATATTATTTTTACTCACATAATTAAACCTCTTTCGAAAGTAATTTTAACGATATTCCTTTCATATTTTCACATAGAAGTGAAAATTTTTTCAATTTCTTATAAGAGTTAAAATTTTGTGCGCACTTCTCTCTATATAGAGCGTATTTTATTTATAGCTCTGTGTATAATAATTTATTAATGTGCTTACATATATATTAATATATATTAAATAATATATTATATTTATATATGTATTATATATTATATAATTTATATAATATATATAGTATATTACATCTATATTAATATATTTTATATATATATTATATTATATATATATAAATATATATTATAAATTAATATAAATATATATATATATTAATAATTATTTATATATATTATATTATATTATATTATTAAATATATATATATTATATTATATATTCAATATATATACTATATTATATATATATTATCGTATTTATCAGTTATTATATGATATTGCTGTATCTTCTCTTCTAGCTTGAAATGTGATACATAAAAAAAAATTTAATATTTCTATAGTATCGAAAATGTTATCTTATTATAATACTATTATTGTTTCTAATTTAAAATAATAATTGTTTTATTGATTATCAAGGATTTTATTTTTTTCTCTGATATAGTTTCAATTTTGTTTTTTTTAAATACATCACTGATTTTTAATTCTATTAGTCTTTCCATATATTCTTCCATCTTAAACCTTTATTAAAATTCTCTTGGTTATTTCTGAAGGGACTATCCCAAATGGTCGATTTTTATATATATTTTACACATATTATTTTCTGTTCTTATTTTAAATGTTTTTGTTTATAAATTATTCTAATTATGAGTATATCACTGAAAAGTTTTTTATGGTATTTAAGGCTTATTTTATTTATATTTAAATAATAGATAATAGTTATAATAATATTATTATTAAATCTATAATTACACTTAAATATTAGATAATCCGCCAATTGCTTTTGTGGCATCGATGATTTAGTCTATTTTTATTATATATTGTTAGTTAATAACTGATTATTTATATAAGTTTATCGTAACAGAGAAAAGAATTTACTGCCCTTTTTCTCTCTTTTCCTCATTTAGATAATATCTTATTATTTATATTTATATTGTTAAATAATTTTCACATATTTATTGACCAGATTGTAGCTCAAATAAAAATAAAGACATATTATATAACGTAAACATTATAATGAAAATATTGTACAATAAAATATTGTATGTTTCTAAAAATATGTCAACTCGTTGTACACTGATAGCAGGTAAGTAGCGAAGTGCAGGAGTTCGCTCACTCACGTTCTAGATATATATATGATAGTATTATATATATATATATAATATTAAACTATATATATATATATTATATTATATTATATATATATATATTTATATATTTAGTAATATATTATTATATTATTATTAATATATTATTTAATATATTTTTTATATATATTATATATATATACTTATAATATATTATAGATATTATATATATATTATATATATATAATATATTCTCTCTCTAAGTGTGGCTACAAGTGGGTAGAAACTGTATAGGGTAATATAGAGAAGTTAGATAAGACTGTACTCAGTATTTCTAAAAATAGATATAGTGATAAAATTAATAATATATATGGTTTATTATAACTCAAAAATACTCCATTATTATGTGGCATATGATAGGATATAAGGCTCTATATGTTAAAAGTTAGATTTATAGAATTACATCGATAATAGTTCTAAATCAACTATAATAAATAAATATGGCTGACTCTGTGTTATCTCTGAACACTAGTATATTCAAGATAATGATACCCTTTCGAGCTTGCAAAAACTTATCAAACAAACTAAAAGTTTAAATAGATCAGACAAACTATATAGAGATTTGAAAGTCAACGTTAACCTCTATATGTGAGTATTATGTGACTCTACTCAATGACGTTTATTGCTTCTGGCTCTATTGCATATGTGGATATTACTTATATGGTCTATATCATAAAGTGTGTGCTCACTAATAAAGAACATAATGTTCACTAAGTGACCTAATCTTAGTTGCTTACGACATTTAGACTAACTATAAAATATATCCATTTAAATACTTTGTGTATTCCCTCACCTATTAAGTTCATATATATCATACTATCGCAGTAGATACTCTATTGGCTAATATATTATGATTTATTTGATATGAGGCATTATACACCAGTCTCCTCATGAATCGTAGTAATTAGTAAAGTATCTGGATGTCGAATCCTTGTTCACTAACGTCCCTCTTTGATGAACATATATATTCACTTATTTGTTAGTAAACCTGGCATGTTGGGACTTGATCAGGATTATTATACTTGATCTCTATGACGAACTTCATTTGTCTGATACTACTATCCTCGGCAGTGTTATGATTTACCTACTTTTTATTTGAATAATAATAACTTATTACAGTCGAGTGGTATGGTTCACGTAATGGGTTGACGCTGGGCCCATCTTATGCAAATATTTTTTTCATCATCATATGGAGAGATTTTTAATGAACAATATAGTATATTCAGCTCTTGTACTCTATAGCATTCGGGAGAGCAAGCATGAAAAATGTACTTTTTTCTGTCATTTTATAATTTTTTCCAGTATTTTAAATGCATTTTCTTGTTAACTTAAAGAAAAATAATTTAGATGCAATTAACATGGGAAAAATAAAAACTCAGTCAAAAACACGGTCGAAACCGTTCGTGTAAAAGTCGCTTAATTACATGTACAAATACAGTCTTGAAAATGCATCTGAGCGAAGTCCTATTCATATTTCTAACAGCGTGTTAAGAGATACCTTCACACACACACA
>JABUQX010028833.1:32500-48213 GCA_015478945.1 Trachelipus rathkii | reverse complement strand
GTGCGTCAAATTAGAGTTTTAACTTTATTAATTATTATTTTTTTAATTTAATTATTAATAATATATATATATTTATACTATATTTATACTACTTAATTTATATATATTAATAATAATTATATAATTATAATTAATTTATAATATAAACTATATAATTAATATATATTATGGAAGTATTCAATATTCAAGTTTATTATAATCTGAATATTATTAATAATAATATTAGTTTATCTTAAATATGTATATTTAATTTAATTAATCATATAAGTATATTATTCTTAATATATTCTTATTATATAGTATTATAAATATAATATCGTCTATATATACAATCATATAAATTTATTTAAGTAATTAATTTACTGGAATTTACTATTATTTATATCATAACTTAATAATATTTTTATTATATTAACTATTTATTTAATGATATAAATCTAGTATTAATAAATTAAATTTTATCTATTTATAATGTTAGACCTTTTTCTATGATTAATATATATAAATTGGTCAATCTATTTGCTATACACATTTCCATTGGCGTCCACTATAAGGCAAATTAAATAAATAATAACCTAATATTTTATGTAATTTAAGCAATTTAATATAATATAATAATGTGTTATATTAATATAGTATTATATTAATATATTAATATATAATAATTAATGGTAATAAATTATACTAATATAATAATGATCACTCTGTAAGGGTTAATAATATTCGTGGATATTAAAATAAATAAATAATTAATCTACCTAATTATATATTATATAATAAATGTGTATATTATGACGATTGATATAATATATTATAATAGTATATATATTTTTTGGACGAGCCTACATAATTATTAGAGGGGTCGAGCTCGACGGGGACCTAGAATAGGTGAGGCGACGTTTTCCATCACCCGTAGGGTGAGGGCGGATGAGAACACCTCAGGCGATAACACCTAATATAATACCAATAAGACGCAGGTGGAGGTTTTGCTGTGAATGACCTTATACGCCTAACACGCTCGCACGAAGGGGGAATCTTAGGTCGTTATACTACTCCTGTCATTCGCGAGTCGAGAGGACCCGGAACATCCTGAAATTCGGGGCGCGGGTTCTATACTCACCTTGAGGGTTACCCAATTTTGTGTGTGAAAAAATGTAAAATTTTCTTTATCTTTTATAACCTTTAAATGGACGGTACTCATAAGGGACTAGATCCACCGTACATGAATGGCAGTTGATAGTCGGGGCTCTCTTCGGCACTATCCTCTGAGCTCAGTGACGAAACTTATAAGTGGATAGTAAAACCTTGTCTCTTCCTCTACCTCTGGAGGAGGTCTCTCGCGCGCTCACGGCCTGCTTTCGATAAGATAGAGTCATCTTTTTTTACCGACTTTTATTAGGCCTCGTCGGGTAATATAATGCTGGATACCTCTATTTTAATTAAGTTAATTGGTTGGTGTCGCGGGGATTCCTCAGCCCTATCCTCCGTGTAACGGAGGATTAATGGAATCAGATTCCCCCTTTATCTGCTTTTCCGTGATCCGTGCCTCCACGAGTCACGTATGATGGCTTCTGATTTTTGATCATTATCATTTAATACTCGAAATATATATATGTGGTTTTTTTATTTTTATTGTTTAATATAATATATATTAATTATTTAAATTATATTTTTGATTATAATGTAATTATATTAATTGTTATTGACTTAATTAAAACTACAATAATAGACTGTAGGTATGTAGGTGAGTTAGTAATAAAATAATGTTTGTATTATATATATGGAGTTCTTATATAGTATATTATATAATAATATTAATTGCGGTTATGCCTATTTTAATATTTAACTATAAATAATAAATTCGAATAATATAATTTATCAGTTTAATAATTTTAATACTTATTAAATAGTTTAAGATCATTTACTTGAAATACATACTTATAATTAATATAGGTATCTAATATAATTTATAGTAGTCTATCTCATAATAAGGTTAATCATTTTATATATTTTTAAGGGTAGCATCGTAAAATATTACATCTAGGAGCAATCATATATATTTATAACAATTAATCCAGGCTTTTATGTTAGTATTTGTATAATGGTATTTGTAATATTTATTAATTAATACTAAATTAAGGTATATATTTAGTACCTTAAATTTTAGTTTGTTATATATAATAATAATTACTATACTTATTATATAGTCAATAATTGGATTAAATATTATTTCATTGTTACCTTAGAAATTAATATAAGTATAAGCATACCTGAATATTCTAGCCATAAAGATCTAATCTATTTAAAATAATATAATGGAAAATATATATAATATTATACTATATATATATATATATATAATTTTAATTTCAAATGTTGAATTATTGATTGAAAAGATTTTGATTGATTTTCAGTTCAAAAAACGAAAGAAACTCATAAAATCCATTGTCCTATTTATTCAAAATGTTTCATTTTTGATAAATTATAAATGTTGTAATGGTTAAAGATCATTCTCCAGCGGATATAGCCATAATATATAAAAAGTGTCAATCATTATCTTGAAGGATACAAAACAAATATTATTTTAAAATATGTATATTTTTTGGTAACATATTCGATAACTTACGATAATCGAAGGAAACAAAATACAATTTCAGCCAAATTATTTGGTTTGCTGAAATATAATTTCACATTATAAATTTTACGGCACACTACCACCTAAAATTTTGTTTTGAATATTTAAATAAATACGAAGGCTCCATATTGAATTTTTTTAGTTGTCGTCCGGGAGGCAGATTTGGTAGATTTATAAACTTAGGTTTTTGAAATGTAGCCGTTGGCCTATTAAAACGGTTAAAAATGATCTCTCTCTACATAGCTCCATATTTAAAATATTTATAGGTAATAAACTATTATTTACAACAAGGGTAAATATTCACTTTTTAGTTTGGTAGTCTCGCACGGGTTATCTTACACATTTTTTATTAAAGGTAACTCAGTTTGATCCTACAATTTGATAAATTAGTGTGGGTATAGTGTTTCTTTAGGAATTTGTATTTTGTTTTGTTACTATTTTATCTTATAGTTTACTAAACTTTCTCTATTCTCACCTTAACCCTGATTTGAATAACAGAATCTATATGATGGAGATACATTTGTTTGTATGGCTATTTGACTACAGCATATTTTTTAAACTTAACTTATTAATAATATCAGTAATATGATTCAATATTTACACTAATTAATTAAGTTCTATCATTCATAAGCTTATCTCAGTGATTAAATTAAACTGTGTAGTAAAGATTATTTTTAAACCTTGTCACTACTCTATCAGCTGTATTATAGTTTATAAATACATAGACGCGATGCTAATAGTGAAATTAATTTATATGAATTCACTTATTAGTTATCATTTTTAATGAATATTATGATAGACATATCTCTAGGTGATTATGAGAATGATTGAAGCAGTTCATTAAACTGTTCTAAATTGACACATTAGAATATTCTGCCGAGATATATTTACTTATATAAATATTACTATTAATATAATTAATTAAATAAATATATGAATATTATATTAGTTATTAAGGTTATTTTGATATAATAATATATATTATTTAATTAATATATATAATTACATAATTATATATATTAATATAATAGTTATAGATTTAACAGTGTATATTATTATAATATACTTCTATATATCTTATATTAATTATTTTTAAATAATTTATATAATTAGATTATTTATTATATATTAGATGTTATATTAGGCATATTTATATATTATTATATAGATATTAGATGTTAATAAATATTTAGCATTTAAATATTATTCTATTATTTTAAATATATGTATATTGGTACAATATTTATTGGGTATTAAATTCGATTGGTATAAATATATATTAAAGATTTAATCTATTTATATAATATATATGTATATATTATTTATTAATTATAACTAATTATTAATATAGTATATATTATAAATATATAATATATATAATATTATTTAAATTATTGCTATTAATTATTATAAAATATTCATATTTATATATTAATATATATCATTATGTTAAACCATAGTATAGTTATTATTGAATATTTATAGATTCTGTAATAATATTTAATATTTTTACATATATAATAAGATATTATATTTAATATATATAGTTTAATTAATATATATATATTAAACTGAGTATCAGTATATTGTATCAGTTAACTGTAACGAATAGATAATAGGAACTTTATGGGCCTTGTAATTAATTTTCAATTCTGCTCAATGCGCATTGTGTACTGAACGCTCTTACTGGGTGGAGAACATCATGGCCACTTATAAAAGGACATGGAGGAGGTCAAAGAGGGTGAAGTGTATAAGATATTTAGATTTAACGGCTACTATAGTTATTTAAGATTTATACAAAATAATAATTAATTATATGTGTTTTTTTCCTAGATATATATTAAAAGACATAGCTTTTCTTATACCGCGAAAGATTATGATCTTTTGTCAATATAAATATTATTAGCGTAAACATTTACCATGTCTCTGAGCCGCTCGAAAGTCGTAATGAGCATGCTCTCCAAAAAAGTGCGCTATAGGTAGCAATAATAGAACTTATAGAGTCGTTCATGATATGTGACAAATATGGACACTAAATAGGCGTTGGCGTCCTGGATTCCAGACTTGGAATAGTGAACTGACTTAGGGGCATGGCAGACGTTAAACTAGAATAATAAGAATAGTTATAGAAATAACTCGCAGCATACTGTGATTATAAAGCGCTTTTAGGTGGTTTCCCTTTTTTTACACTAAGTCCACAGATTGATCTACATATACAAAATAGAACATTCTCTACATGTTTGACTAGAAACAAGCATGCGATGCCCCTACTATAGAATGTCGTATATTTTTTTTTTCATTTTGTTAGTTTCTTTTTTGCTCTCTGTGAAATCTCCGAACCCGCATAATATGGGCACTCCCGGGCGCGCACACATTGACCGCGTTATTGTGAGATGGACGAGTTTGTTTGTTTTACTCACTTTCCCTCATTCCTCTCCAGCTAGGGTTTGAATTGTATCATATATGGACTCGGAGCATACCACTTGACTCTCTCTAACGAACTCTCCGCACTCAGACGTTGGTAATCTATACTTCAATAACATATAGAGATATACTCTCTTTAAGTCCAGTAATTCTCCCAAAGTGTAAGTAAATCCTAAGATTGGTGGAGTACGTGAAAACACTATGTAGGCTTCCTTGAACTCATTAGTGTCGTAAAATAATATTCTCTCCTTGTGTTGCAAGCTCTCTATAGGGAGGCCATGATGAATGAAACAGTCTGACGAATGGGATGCGGTAATAATTCCGTTGCATAAATTGTAATGAAGCCGCCCCAGTGACCTGCATCGTGTATCGGTATTGCCGCGGAGGTGCTTAAGGGCCTGCAGACGATCTCCTCAGGGAGTTCCGTCGTACTCACTTACCACTACACTCAGCTGCTGCGAGACTCATTTACTCTATCTCACTCGCGGCCGATCGTCACGTGACGCTTTCATGCATGGAAAACCTTCAACCTCAGTTCATTTAAGTACGTTTTTTTAAAAAACCTGCCTATAGTTAAGCGATTAGCCGTCGAATGGAGTACGGGCATTAGCAACTACAAAAAAACAAAGAACTAAAAAAAAAAAAAAAAAAAAAAACAAAAATAATAAATACCTAAACTAAACACAACCTACTCTACACGCAATCTTTTCGGCCCTATATCCGCAAACCAATTAACACCTGCAACTAATACACCTCCATTTGCAGCTACCTAGTGACAGTCGATTCATTCTATGATGATTTCCTGTATCAGTGCGTACCCTCGTTCTACAATCCCTCTCCTGAACCGCTAATTATCATCCAAAGCTACCGACTGCTCATCACTGAGAGTATTATATGTCACACCCGCAACGATGATCTGTCCTTTCTTCTTATACTTATCCTGATCTGGATCGCACTTTTTTCGCTATTTTTCCATTAGGTTTTACTTTATTAGTAACATTAATTTATATTATTTATCTATATAGTAACCATTTGTCTTTCAAAAAGCTTTTATATATATATCTATGTGTATAAATAAAAATTTGCTGAATTTAAATAGGAATTTCAAGTTTAAACTAATTTGGGGATATGAAGGGTTAAACTCACAAAATTTTCAACTAACGCAATTAGCGCTACTTTGAGCACAGACACGGCTTTAGAGTTGAGGGAGATTTACTAATTGAGTAGGAAACATCAGACAGATGGATAGAGAATTCCACGCAGAACGCAGGGTGGCAGGAAGAGGAGGCGCAGCAGCGAAGTAGTCTAGGAGTTCGCTATCATCAACAGCGCAAAACTCACTGTGCCGAACAGCGCCTCATGCTGCTACCGATACGGTCGTTTAAGGAGCTGGTGGCACGCAGGTGGAATTCTTCGGAGCTACCCTGCCGCCACTTACCTCTAGACTAGGGTAGCCTATAGAAAAGAGAAAAGCCAACATCAGGCCTGCAGAAGTAGAGGCAGTGAACTAGAAAGTAACAGGACAGCTTTTATAAGTTTTTAGCTTTGAACTAGGACCCGTATCCAAAAGCCGGCTGTGAACCTGAGCCTCCCCAGATCATTGTAGAGCCAGTACTCATACAAGGGCGGATTGAGATATGCTATAACTTGGAGTAACTAAGAGAGGAAAAAAGCTCTCGCAGTCTATAACCAGTTAACTTCCAGTTTCTTTGAGCCGCAATAGGGTGGAGTGATGTAAGGTTTGCCAAGAAATTTTTTGTTTATTTTAAGGCAAGGATGTTTATATTGTAACAGGAGAGACGAGAGAACGTCGAAAGTAGATAGGAAAGTTGAAGGTGTCTTAGAGAGGTGGGAGATTGGTAGAAGTTGAAGTTTTTAAAGAATTCAATTCAAAGGTTGCGACGACCCCACCCAGGAATTTCTATCCAGATCAGGCTCGAGGAATTGGATAGAAAGATTAGCGAGAGGAAATTCTAGAAAGTAAAGAAGGTAGGCAGAATTGGAAACGAGTGGAATTGAAGGGTCGAGTATCGCATATGATGTGAGATGAGAGTTAGAATGTGCAGACGAAAAGATCATTAATGAACAGCAAGAATAAAGGGTAGGAGATTAAAACAGAACCCTGAGGAAAACACCACTATTGACGAAAAAAGAAGAAGAAGTCGTCAACAACAGCCGATATTGAGGCGATTTGAAAGAAGGCTAGACATAAGTAGAGCAAAGAGAAGGAGGCAACCCAAAGAGAGGGAGACTTGGAGAGCGTGACGGTGTGCCATTATCTACCGGTCAAATACTTTGGAATTTGTCAAGCGCCACCACATACTCCCGAGTAATTTCCCTAAGGGTGGAAAACCATAAATCCTGTTAGATAGGAAAGTATATCCCATGTAGACTCGACTGCGCCGACGCGGCGTACTGCGCGATCGGTAAAGAATGGGAATGCTAGATACAGATTCGGTCCTAAGAATAGAGTTTGGGTACTAGAGTGTGCCGGGTTTCGATAGTCTTTGAATAGAATAAGGGTTAGAAGACTATATGTTTCGGTGTATATAGTTTAGTATTGTTATCTCAGTGAGCGCGGCCTTTCCTTTATTTCGGAATAGAGATCCTGAGCTGGAAATATGCGCGCTTGCAGCACTGAGAATATATTTAATACTTGACGGATAAAATACCTACTCGTATTTGAAGTGTTGTATTTTAGACAGAAAATTATTTCACCACATAAAATTCGCCCTGTTAAAACTTCAGGGGAGGAATGATCCGGGATCCATCCCGCGCACTTCGCCTAATACGTTCATAGATTTCACGAGGCATATGCCACGCGATCAAATGTAAATCTCAGGCAAATAAGGTCATTAGGTGGACATTGTCGATTAGGATAAGGAAGGAAGGAAGCAGGAAATGCAGATGATGGATCAGGGTTGGGTCAGAGGAACCAATAGCGAGGCGAAGAGATTGGCTTCATTATCAGTTTTTGGGGAGTTATGAAGTAACTCCATTATGATGAATAAGAGGGAGGGGAAAGGGAAGATTTACAGAACGTGTTGGAGCATGTCTTTTGGCAGATTGGCAGAAGGAGATTCTCTGCTTCAGCTAGTAGGGACAAGGAGGTTAGCTACGCTCACTGTTGTTTGAGGAAAGTGATCGGCTTTTGCTCCGATTGAAGAGATCTATCCATTGTCAAGCGTTATTCTCTAGGCGAAATTGCATATTAGCGAGTGTGTGATTTAGGACGAAATTTATGGAATTTTATTCTACCACCCCCGATACGCAATGTTCTAGCTGAATTGATGCTAGTGCGTGAGTAGTCACTATTTACTGACTTCGATCGATTGGCATTTGAGGAGAAGACAAGACATTTTCGTCGAAGAAGACATGAACCTGCTCCCATCAACGATTACAGCTTCCCACGTACTTTCGGCTAGAAGTCGAAGCGTCTCAGAAGGGAAAAAGCGAGTCATTCCAATATGTAGTTACCGTAGAAGCAGCACGCAAAGACCCCTCGTTTCCCGATTTGGAAGTGCAGCAAAGATGACGCCAGAGCAGGTGGAGAGTAAAAATCTAATGTAATTAGAAATTTTAAGATTATTAAGGTTGTGGGTCTCAGATTATTACCACATAAGTGAAGTCAGAAGGTGGTGTACTTTATAAAATGGAGATTGGGCTAGTGTGACAACACTTCGGTCAGGGTGTCAGGAATTATTTATTTTTAGTACAAACATATATCGAATAAATGAAGTCCATATTAGAGAAGCATCGCAGGCCTATATCTTGGCCCACTTTCATGACCGTAGTGTGTTCTTATCTCAAATAGCCAAAAACTCACCTCCTCGTTTGTTTACGTTGTGCCCTCTTGGCAGTCATATTCTCATGTTTGCTTTTTTAATAAGTGGTGCTTACAATTGTAGGCAATATTTCAATACTGGCTAACAACATATATGTTATACTGAACGTCATATCTCAAAACAATATATATAATCAGCCTGCTGATGAGCTTTATAATTCAGGGCTTGGTAACCCTCAGAAATATCGTAATGCGGGGCGTCTGCGATGAAGCTTCCATACGAAATGCGTATTCTCCCCATTCTTTATTTTTGGGGGCAGGTACAATGCACAATAGTTTGTTCAATGAAAGAAATTGTTACTAATGTAAACTTCATAATACATTATAGGTTTATATTTTAAGGTTATTATATTTCTATTGAAAATACATCAATTTATTTATATTATACAAAAAACAATAAAAAAAAATAAAAAAAAAAAAATAAAAAAAAAAAAAAAAAAAAAAAAATATTAATAAATAGTAGTATATATATACTACTATATATATATATATTATATTATATATTACTAGTCATTTTCAATTACTTATTATATATATTAATAGTGATTTACTTGCCCTATTTAGTTTGATAGAATTTATAATAGCTGCACTATTCCATAGCATATTCTTATATTTTCTCTAGTATTTATGTCTATTTACACTAGTATATATAATAAAACCAGGATTTGGCACACGAAAAGAATCAAGAAGAAATCAACTGTTTTTTCACTTGATATTTTCGTGTAAATAAATCATGATTTGTTGCATTTTTATTGTATTTTTTTTGTATTTTGGTTTATATTAATTATTTTATTTATTTTTATATTGTATTTTATATAATTATATGATAGGTGATTTATTTTGATAATGTATTTTATTTTGCCCGCCTTATTATCATCCCCGTGCTCCTGCTAACGCAGGATGCTCCTCTCTCACTGCGCTCGAGAGTCCGGGGGTTGGATTGTTTAAAAAATTATAAATTACTCCAAATGCTCGCCCGCCACCTATATTAATAATATTTAATAATCGATAGATTAAATATAAATTTAGAATAAATCAAATTTTATTAAAGAGAGTTTAAAGAAATTTTAATATATAATAATAATAACTATTATATAATAATGATAAATAATAATGAAAATAATATAATATAAATAATTTCAATAATCATAAATTATAATATAATAATAATAAATCAATAAATAATTATATCAATAATAATACATAATAAATATAATAATAACTAATGCATAATGATCTCATATATCATATAATATTATATTAAATAATATATAATAACTAATAATAAGTCATAATAATATTTAATTATTAATCTAATTAAATAATAAAATACTCATTAATTAATAACGTAATATATTCAAATATTAAATCACAAAGGGATAAATTTCTTGATTTTCCCCAAGTTTTAAAAGTTAAAATATATAAATAATCTATCTTTTTGCGAATATAGAAGAAGATTAAAATTAGTTTTGATTAGAAAAATTCCTGTAACCTATCGGGTTTTTAACCAATAGCATGACTTCATGCTGGCGTCATGCCACCAATTTCGATCTAAATCCTATCAAATGTCAAGAACTACATTAGCAAGTTGATATATATAGATACTTTACTATTATATAATGATTTAG
This sequence comes from Trachelipus rathkii, assembly GCA_015478945.1. Lineage (NCBI taxonomy): Eukaryota > Metazoa > Arthropoda > Malacostraca > Isopoda > Trachelipodidae > Trachelipus > Trachelipus rathkii. Next base: position 37,682 of record JABUQX010028833.1, on the reverse strand, counting down.
CTATAATGATATCTTTAATTTTATTATTATTAATATATACACTATTATATACTATTATACTAATCACTATGTCATATCATATATAAATCGTATGTATTATATCTTAGATATTATTATTATATACTATCATAAATTGTTAATCATAATCATGTCAATCATAAGTTAATCATAATTATCATTATGTTAATATATAATATATATATCATGTTACTCATATCTAATATATGTCTATCTTTCTTACTATATACTTTATATGATAATATACTCAGTATTATAACGTATACTTATAATATCATCGATAATATATATATACTATATCTAGTATTATACTATTTATCTAATCACTTTATTATAATTATTATCTCTTTATATAGTTATATTATATTACTTGTTTTTATATATTATTAGTTAACTGGAATATTATTATATACTTATATATATCTAATTTCTATTCTGCGGCTGATATATAATCATGTATGCTATATTCTACTTACCATGTTATTACTAATATATATATAATAGTATTTAATTTAAGTATATATATTAATTTTCTAAAAAGATATTTCACCTCTAGGCTAATGGTACCAAATGGCTTCGCACGAGGAGCGAACCCAAGTCCAATGTACTGTAGCGTCTATTATTAATAATTTTTTGGGATAAATACATTAAATTTTGGCTGTTAAAACTGAACCTTATACTTTAATAACAGCATACCTAACCTAAAAATATAAATCCGGGTACTTGAACACTAATCTTAACAATGCTACATAATTGATACCTAAATCCTAATGATGTGGACGAGTCACACTTATAAATGTCCATATTATATATTATATAATATAATATATATATAATATATATATATATTATATATATATATATATATATATTATATATAATATAAATAATATTATAATATATATTATTATTATTTTTTATTTTTTTACTCCTCTACGTAGGTATTTATCCCTCATTCGGGTCCAAAACCTCAGATATTTCTAAGGATGAGGGATATTTGTTTACTCTCAGCACCATGAACATGTGCCTGAAAGTGCGTAGATGGCCCCTATCTTACGCGCGGATGTACCACGTTACTGGTTTTTCTGGATCCAGCCAATCTATGGGACAACTCGCATCCTGGATATCGCGTACATCGAATTCTCATTCTCCGTTCGTCTAGGTACTCATGCACTCTCCTGAGTTGTTCAAGATTCTCGCACCGAGACACCGACTCTCGGTCAGGATACTGGGTGCCCGTCTTGTCAATACAGCCATCAGCGTAGCGATCTCAGGTTTAGAAGTGTACGGCGGTAATCGGAACTCTGTCAATTTGCTTCGGTGGGCAATCGCCAGCACCGAGCCGTTGACGCCCAAGATGCAGCGTTCCGGGCGCGACGGCAGTTGGTGTCCGGCAGGGTAAGACATCCGCCTTTTGGAAAACGGATTGCCACCACACACTCCAGTGCATCGAAGAACGGAAGATTGCTGGTCTTTCTCAGACCATAAATTCAAATTTCTCTCGAATATTCGAGCGTCGTACCGAAATTGTCTATGATGATGGATAACAATATGTAGACGTATTACATTACTAGTGACTGGTGGCACGTCAATTCTCAATCCTTAACTCGTAGACACTCATCATGTGAATGATGGAGCGCTGTTTATATTTTTCTAGATTTTTTGCAACTTTGTTGCTAGTTGTTTGCATTTCGTCTAGGGCACTGTCCAGCCGGTCAGTCCATTGAGTTCTTACCCTGCACAACAGTGCTTCTCAGAGTGAGCACGCCGCCCACACGACCAATCGGTAAAACAACTTGCGTCTTATTACTGCTTTTAGGTATACTCTTGGCTGTCCACTATCTACTTTTATATATATGCATATGAGATGACTGAAATGCAAAGTAATAATATTTATTGATGAATTTTGTGATCCCATTTTTAAAATAAACTTTTATTTATTCATTTATCTTTAATAATTTTAATTTAAAATAAGCCAATAGCAAAAATTCATATTTAATGGAAAAAATGGCATATTTTATAAAATAATGACAGTGATAAAAATAATAATATCAAAATTTAGTTTTTATTTTTTTCATTCAAAACTCCCCTTTAGTGTCGATCTTTTATTTTGGACGGCGTAGCAGCACAGGTATATCAACTATTTTTTTTATGTAAAGGCGTTCTGTCGACTTCTTTGCATAATATTGCTGACGAAATGAAAGGTTTCAATTCACTAATAATTTTGTGTTCGTTTTCGTTCGTAACCTTAGCTCGGCAAATCGTAACGCTAAAGGCTTCACCATAACGTACCTAAAAAAAAGCATAATTCTGCTGATATATAGAAAAATTGTCTGTGATAAAGATCCTAGCAAAGTTACGTAATTAAAAGAAATCCTTACGTTCTTGATTAAGATTTTTTTACAGATTTTGTGCTTATAGCCGTTGACGCAATCCCGATACATAGAATCTTAGTCGATTTTACGTAGCAGCAAATGTGCAAATCGATAGACGCCTTTAATGCTACCCATATTTTTGTATAATACTATTACACTATGTCACGGCTATGCTTTATTGTGTATATTCCTGTTTGTATCTGATCTTCTGTGTTTTTCAGCAATCTTACATATTCTTTCTTATGGTAAAAAGGTGGAATTTTAGGGTTTATCTTTTTTTAGCGTTTACTTCTCGATTTTTTTGCATAATGAGGGGACAGCAAATATAGTGAGTTTATATTTTATTCATATGTCATAAGATATGTTCTAATAGTAGTATTCTCTGTACTTGAGTGTTGTGATTTGTTCTGTCTGTTGATATGACTCTGTCGTTCTCATCTTGTAAAGGCCAACTCTTTGAATTACTGTGTATAGAAAATAAATAAGATCAGCTATAGGAAGCGACATGTCGGCTGTGTGCGAGTATCTGGCGGCTGTCGAGTGGATGTGATAAGTCAATTAATAATTTTTGCAGACACGTAGAAAAGTTAGAAAGTATAGAACCGTTGGTACAACGTCAGCATGAGTTCCGTCTTTGGAAGGACAGTCTATCGCGATGGTAGATATAGAACTACAGTACGGATAGACCAACTCACCCCACCAGCAATGTTCATACACCAAACGTAAACTACTTTGCCTACCCAGGCGGTCTTCGGCTATCAGGGTAATCCATGTTACTTAGATATACAACCTAAGGCCTATCTCCACATTGTTAGTGCGGGGAAGCGTATCAGTAAGGCATGACGGGTCTTCACACGACCCAATCTTGTATAAAACAATCACGATACGAGTACCGCCACGAGAGCATAATTTTCTCTTCTCTCTCTCTCTCTCTAATTCTCTATCTAAAATTAAAATTTGCTTCTTGATATTGAATGACATGTACATTATCGTCATCGTCGTCGTCGTATTAGAATTCATTTCAATTGTAAAGCGAAACGGTCAAGAAAGGAAAAAAAAGGGAATTATGTCATCATGATGATCATTGTGTTTTTGGTGTGACTGTCCTTCCTACTCTTCCTTTTTGCTCCTCTCCTTGACAGTGATAAATGTTCGCCTCTCATGAATGCAGAACTAATGAGAGTCTTCTTTGACAACAGAGTGATTTGACCCTCCGCGCAAACACCTGCTTGACCTTTCACCTTATTTGTTTAATTTTGGGAGTCAAACCTTTAGAAAGAAGGCATTTCAAAGCTCATTACAAATTTGGTTTTATTTTCAAAAATCAGAAATAAAAAAAAAAATATTTAAATCAGAAGAGCTTTCGTCTTTCCCTATACCACCAGTTGCCGATTGTATCTCGGAAAATATTCTTTATATTATTGTTATTATTGTTATTTATTTATTTATTTATGTATTTATTATTATTATTATTATTATTATTATTATTATTATTATTATTATTATTATTATTATTATTATTATTATTATTATTATTATTATTATTATTATTATTATTATTATTATTATTATTATTATTATTATTTTTATTATTTTTATTATTATTATTATTATTATTATTATTATTATTATTATTATTATTATTATTATTATTATTATTATTATTATGCTAAGGCAATTGATGGTAAGAATGTATGCTAATTTTAATTTATTTTATTTTACTATATTTTGAGAGAGAGAGAGAGAGAGAGAGAGAGAGAGAGAGAGAGAGAGAGAGAGAGAGAGAGAGAGAGAGAGAGAGAGAGAGAGAGTATATATATATATATATAGAGAGAGAGAGAGAGAGAGAGAGAGAGAGAGAGAGAGAGAGAGAGAGAGAGAGAGAGAGAGAGAGAGAGAGAGAGAGAGAGAGAGAGAGAGAGAGAGAGAGAGAGAGAGAGAGAGAGAGAGAGAGAGAGAGAGAGAGAGAGAGAGAGAGAGAGAGAGAGAGAGAGAGAGAGAGAGAGAGAGAGACTTTTTCTATGGTATCATAGGGGCAGGAGATTGGTATTTAAATTTATTAGTTTTATAAATAAAACAGTTCAGTGTTAGACATGCAAGTTATTTAATTCCTATACCTTCCAGTAAAGACATTTTAAGTCACTTAAAGTGTTCAATATTTAATATTTCAGAAGGTATGCGAACGCTTTCGACCAATAGATTTACCCAATCAGGCATTCTTCCTCTTAAGCAAATATCAACCACCCCATCAATATATATATATATATATATATATATATATATATATATATATATATATATATATATATATATATATAAGAGCAAGATATATATATATATATATATATATATATATATATATATATATATATATATATATATATATATATATATATATATATATATATATATATATATATATATATCAGGGCTGCGAAGCCGTGGAGGGAAATTTTTTTTGGTGGGAGGACCCGGAGCTGAAAAAAAGGTGAAGGTGGTGTTCCCGGCTCAGGCAATTACATAAATCTTGTTGACATATATTAAAGGATTTATTTCTTATGAATTTTGTAGCGCTGATTCCAAAAATTATATTCGTTTTAGTCTATTGCCTCCAAATTTGTCGCTATTCATATGAAAACATTAACATTGAAAAAACTGAATTCCGAATGAAAAAAAAATAAAATAAAATAAAATTGCAATATATTTTTTATTATTTGTCCCAATAATATGAAATCTTCAAAGCATATATAATTGGGCGAGGTACACATTTTTTGAGTCATCGGTTTGTA
>JABUQX010028833.1:20000-25000 GCA_015478945.1 Trachelipus rathkii | reverse complement strand
ATATATCCTACAGTCAAATTTCCTTTCTTAAACGTAGCTTTTATTGATTTTACATTCATAAGTTGCAAAAGAACAGGAAAGAAGTCTTATTACCTGAGATATCGGTTACATACATTTTAACTAAGTATTGAATTATTTCAAGACACCGTAGTTGCTGAACAAAATCTAAGAAAGCTACAAGAAATGCTTCAACAACCAAAGTTGCAAATAATTTTATAATACACTTACGAGATGTAACACTTCATTACAATAATACAATGCATATCAAATGTGAGGGAGAGTATGACCTTGTATGTGAATTTAGCCTCGAAAATTGATCAAATCACGCTTACAGGTAATGAGTGGATAATTTTTGCAAATGCCATACCACCTCCACTTCCATTTCGTATGTTATTCTACTAGTGAAATAATTAAGAGTAAGGACTGTGCTATCTTCATGAAAGGCATCGCAAAGATTTAATGAATCGTGTTCAAATGAAGATATGCTTCCAAACAGTACACAAATTGTGTAAACCGTGAACTAATTGAACAACGAAAATCGACTCTTTTGAAGCTACCATATTTCAGGTTTTCTCTTCGTCGTGCTTGTATAGGCAATGCTGAAAGACATAACTGTACTACAGCTGCTTTCTAAAGCAGCTAAACAAATATAGATAATTACTGAAAAATTGTGTGGAAACCAGTAATGTATGTCTAGGAACAGAAAGACATCAAATGATGCGATGAAATTTCTCTTGACATTAAAATTCGGTTTATTTACAAAGTATCTTAGATATCTTGTGGTGGAAGATATGCATTCTAGCCCATGGATGTTAAAAATGTCATATCTCGCGAAACCACTAATATATAATATATACTATATATATATATATATATATATATATATATATAATATATATATATATATATATATATATATAATATATATATATATATATATATATATAATATTATAATATTATATATATATATATATATATATAATATTATAATTATATATATATATATTTATATAAATATTAATATATATAATTAATATATTGTGTGTTTGTATGTGTGTGTGTGCGTGTGTGTGAGAGAGAGAGTGAGAGAGAGAGAATGAAAAAGAAAGAACATATTAATGTACAGAGTGACCTCCCAAACAAAATCTACATGGTCTATTATTTTTAATGAAATTTTTATTTTGGTGTGGTGTGTTATTATTGATGTTAAAACCAGATTGTTTTGGTATAGCTCCTTGACCCTTCCAATTGTCATAAGAAGGTGGAGTATGATCTGACCTTTGAGAATTATTAATATCCTTGCTGGATAAAGTTTGCCCTGAAGCTTCCAGGACAACAAGAGATTGATTTAACATTTTAAAAAGATGTTCAAGGGTCCAACTTTTACCAGCATTTTCCTACAACTTTTTGTCTTTTCGCAAACACACACCAGAGCAGGTAGAACGGCACCCTCTGACATATACGACAATCACAGACCTACTGCAGGCGTCGAGCGTTTCATGGATTCTACTAAAATCTAAGGAAGGAAATAGACCTTCTTAATGGTGGAAGCACACAACACACACACACAGGTGGTCAAAAAATTCAGAAGGAGTGTAAAATGATTTAGGTGGAGGACCTTAACACTCTAGCCCTATGAGGGAACACGCTGGAACAACGAGAAACACTACAACACCAAGCAAACTCCTCTCACCAAAGGACATCTTCCTTTTCAGCATAGGCAGAATTTGTTGAACATGTTCATAAAATATTTATCAAAACATCACATATAATACATATATATATATAATACCTACTACTCCTATAGTTATTAGCTTAGCTGTATATATATATGAGAGCGAATTTTTAGTATTAGGTGGTGAGATATTTATATTGAGGAGTCATAATGAGGTACAGCCTATTAACTGCTTTTATAATTTTTGAGCAGCTAATCTTATTATTTGAAATGATGAGTATATTATGGATATCTCATTGATTATCACTATATGAACGAGAGTACATTGAGATAGGAGGAAAGGTCAAAATCTTGAGTGATTTGTTTGTGTTATATTATGTAATAACTATATATATACTAAGCATATTTCACTACTATAGTAATGTTGAATGAGAATGACTTAGATGTCTTGTCATTGTAATGGTTATGTGAGTTTATGAGAATCTATTTAGTATGATTGAATGTTATTGAAGAAACACAGTTTTGGAGACCATTCACTGAACTCACATTAATTATAGGATTCAATGAGAGAAGCTGCACGGAGGTGCGGACGTGCCGGACGTCGTCTCGAACTATAGAGCGTGAGGTTTTGCGACTGAGCTCTGTGTAATATGCAAGCGAAGGGCAGGTTCAGTCTTATTGTCGTATTTTTACTAATTTCACTCGATTGGAGAGTAGTTCAGGAGGTGCACAGCTAAAGCATGAGTATCCCTTAACTGAGGCGGGCGGAGTGCTCGCGAGGACTCTGTATATATATAAATAAATTTGAGTTCTACTCTCTTACTATCATAACCTCTCTTATTCATATATCTCTCTCTATCTACTCTATATTAATATTCTCTATCATATATATATTATATATTTCTAGATATATACTATATATATATATATATATATTACTTCAAAATAAATACTACATATACACTATAGTTTCAATTCAGTACTCACTCTTCATAATTACAATTTTAATCAATCAATCAAGTCAATATCCTCGATCTACCAACAGGATGCTTCTCACCTTTCAATACGGACTCTCTCTTCCGTATATATATTTTTTTTGTCATATAATGAGTGTGCATAAATATTATCTCAGCTGCTCATTATAATGTATGTTCTATTGTCACGGTTGTTTTAATTTTTAGCACTGTGAGTGAGTGTATTTTAGGTGAGTTGATGATTTGGCATGATGTTGTGTATATAGATCTTAAAAGACAAGGCTTCCTGGTTAGAGTCGGATAAATTACGTTCTGTGGCTCTAAACACTACCACTCTTTCAGAAATCTTCTTTATTGCCGTGTATAACGCGAATCTTTGTAGATTTTTTTCGTCTGCATTCTGCAGTTGCATCGATTACGCAGCTTGGGAGGATTTAGTGATATTCTGTGAAATTGCGTGCGTGGACCCTATATTCCCCAGGTTCACTCGTTCTCGTGCATGATATTTTTGGACTTACTGATGCTATGATATATATATATATATTATATGATATATGTACGCTAATGATACTATCTAGTATCACGAACAATGATGATTGACGGACAGTGTCGCCAACTAATAGTATACAGAGCAGTATATCATACTTAATCTAACATTGTGAGAATATTTAATAGACGACAGGGACGCAGGATATCCGACAGTTTGTCCTTTAGTGATTTAATGATACATATGGTATTAGTATTAATTAAGGACTGTAGAAATATTACAGTATTATTTGCTTTATAATTTGTTGGAGAGAATAGATATTGTTATTAAGTGATAATAGGTTATATAATTGTGGTCCAGTCGGCGGCCGTGGTGCGACCGTTCTCAGTATCTGATGATAGTAGGCAAAACATATCGTATTAACAATAATACGATATCGAGTTCAGCCTCTATGAAAGATGACCACAATTCCATAACTACAATAAACTTAACAACATCATATCCACAATCAAACCGTATACAGCCACCAAGGAATGCACTAGTCCCTAAAAATTCTAATTAGCGGAAAAATGTGTAAAAATAAGAATAAAAAATTTTTATTTAAATAATTATTATAATAATAATAATACTATTTAATCAGAGTAGAAGTTATACTTATTTATAGGATGACTTATTTATTTTAATATCGTATTACTTCACTCGATTATGTTAATAAGATTTATTTATTTACGTTACATTTATTTATAATATGACTTCTATTCAATATTTTGTTGTTTTATTTCATTTTTGAAACTTTAATAGTATATCACCCATGCGGCACCGGTGTGACTAACACTTCGAAAAGAACCTTTAGTGAATATCCTGATGGCTAGTGAGTTCAAGTGGTCTCTTCGGCCTTGACGGGAGAACTACGAGTGGGTAGTGACTAAATCTCCGCCACATCACGGGGAGGATTCTCCGGAACCCCGCTCTATATTATGGTCATTTGGGTTGTCGCGGCAGGTTTACTCTTCTACGCCATAACCCTTACACGAGGCGTATCCTAGGATAAATATCTTTCACCCTCATCGATGTAACTTCACCCGTCGGCTCTGAGCCCCCTACATTGTCCATGTACTACCTTTAATAATACTAATAGATAACTATGTCCCCCGAGCCAGAGGTGTAGCTCACATACACCCTCACACACTCTCAACTATAAAAAATATAATAAGAACCCAAATTTTTAATGTATTTATGAAATTTTTTTAAACTTTTTACAGATTATGTCAATTCAACTACTATATTATATTTACAAAGGAACTAATACCACATATATGTATTCCTTTTCCCTAATACGCAACTATGAGAGAGTCACGTTTGTAGATTTTTTTTTTTTTTATCTTTACAATTTCCCGCACTAAAATTTTACCAGGATTCAAACAATGTATTCCTTTTCCTTGTAGCTATTGTAGTTTTGGATAGCTATGGTATGTGTGTCACATCTTCTAAGAATGAGCTTGCCATATGACAAGACTATGCTACTGCGCATATATGAACTTATACATTATATAATAGATGTATAGCATAAGGTACCAGTCACTAAATATATAACAAAATTGCTATATATATATAATACAGTAATAAAAAAACAGTCAGTATTACGTGATGATTTACTAAACGTGATTATATTATATATTACTTATGAATCACTATATATATACTATACTATATATATATAATATAATTGAATATTTATAGCTAAAGTATCTCATCGAGAATTATATTTCACATATAAGAAAGTAACCCCCAAAATATATCGTATGGGAATAAAATTTGAATGTGAAGAATTTTCATAAAAGAATAGTTTATGTTTAGCACTG
>JABUQX010028833.1:5000-12500 GCA_015478945.1 Trachelipus rathkii | reverse complement strand
TTTTAGTCATTTTGCAAGTCGCTAATTTCTGATGACGACTATTTGTCCGCACCTCCGCTAGTCGCACTCTATTTTCTGGTAGTGAGGCCGCTCGAGCGGACTAGCGGCTCTAGGAGACTAAAGGAGCCGGAAGTGCCTACACCTCTGATATGATATATATATATATTTATAAATATATTATTATATATATATTTATATATAGATATAGTATATATTATGTATACTTAATAATATATGTATATATATAGTATAATTATATTATATATATATATATATATAGTATGTGTATTTATGATATATATAATATCCTTTTTATGGGGAAACGTGCAGATAAATGTTTTTTTTTTTTGGTTTGTTTTTTAATATATTGTTTTAATATGATCGCAACAATAATTTTCATTGCAAACACAGGATCAAAAAATCTTTAAATTAAAAGAAAAAAGGTAATTGTTTCATTAAATCGATTTTTCTTAGCGATTCTTTACGGTTTGGCAGCGCCCGAGATACTGGCGACGTCTCGGGATAATTTTCTGAACTGCAAATAATCTTTATCCGAAAAGCTGTTAAGGTCAAAGTCGATTCAAGTAGTTTGTCCAAATTTAATGCATCGTTGATCGCAGATGGTTGGTAACTGTTTACTGCCCTCTAGAGGTTTTGGGGTTATGATATGTATTTTGAACACATGTAATACATCTAAAAATCTAAATACATGAAACAAAAGCCCAATACGTGAACGTATTTTTAAACTACAAAAACAATTATTTTTTACCTCTTATCTTTGAATTCTTTCACATTCTGGTAGCACTAAAAGCTGGTTTTCTTTCTCCATGGTCATATAATCAAAACGTTTTGGCTTACCTTTTCATTAAATTTTAATATTCATATTTCGCTCTCTCTGTACGAATTCTTCAGAATCTAATTAATAATGCACATATGATCCAACTAAAGGTGCATGAAAAAAAAAAAAAAACAAAAAAAAAGAAAAAAAAAAAAAAAAAAAAAACTGCACGTGTTACTCGTATATATATCATATATATATATTATATATATATATTATTAGTATATAAATGTATATGCATAACTAATAATCGATATAAAAGTATTAATATATATATATAATATGATATAATATATTATACAGTAAATATATAATATATATATATATATATATATATATATAAAATAGTACTTGGTGATGCCATTTTTTATGACTATTGATTATTAACTAGATAAACCGGTTTATATATGTTTATAAGTATATATATATAAATTAACTATTATATATAAGATATATATATATTATATTATTATATATATAGATATAATGAGCATCCTGGCTCAGAGACTTGGGGGAGCGAAAGAATGTGAAGCTTTTTCTATTTAACTTGTATAGTAATGAATTTGGATCACATACTCATCCGACATTTACTTGGGCTAGCGGCTGGAAAAGCCCGATTTATTGCGACAATCGAAGCGTCCTGTCTTATCCGTACATCCGCGATTTTATTAAGAGCGAAATGAGCAACGTATTATTCGAGCATGGGAAGCCGTGTCATGCTTAGGACCGTTCTCGATATAGAGTCCTCCTGACAGGGCGCAAGTCCTTAACTGGCGGGCAGATGGTATATATATATATTATATATATATATATATATATATATATGATAAATACTATATATATATATATATATTATATATATATATATATATATATATATATATATATTTATATATATACATGGCATTCTCATAACATACCTCAATTTTAAGCTCGGAGAGAAATCCTCCAATCCGAGATAGAAGATTTGTAAGGAAAGTAGTCTGCAGGCTGTAGATGCATTGGAAGGAGCGGGGCTGGAAATTGTAGGCCCGATAGCAAAGCCCTGCTTCAGCGCAACGCGTCCGAGAGATGCTTGACACAGCGGGCGTGGGAATCGCTATTCTGGATACGTAACAGGCCTTGTCCAAACTCTTAGAAGCAGTTAGAAGCTAGTGATTTGTTATATGAATATGATTTTTTAATGTTGTTTGTGTTGCGATAGGTTTGTAGGTGATGTGTGTATTGAGAAGTGTAATACACTATGCGTAAACTACAAATCGTAATATTATCAGAAATAATATATTTTTTTTTATGTCCGTTCATGTAGCCGAACGAGGATCCGAACCCATAACTGAGAGGTGAATCCGAGTTCTTAAGGCGCAATCAAATAAGGTCGCTTTGAACCCACCGGAAAAAAATTGTGGTATATGAAGATTGAAGTTTTAAAAGACCGTTTGAATATTTTGTAATTAATATAATAATATATATATTATATATATATATAATATATATTTATATATATATTACTATATTAATATATATATATATATAATATATAATAATATTAATTAGTTACATCATATAAGTATTGATTATATATATATGTATATATTAAATATATTATTATTATTCTATAATATATATATCAGAGGCACTCTAATATTTTGTGCTCACTACTTCATCGCTTAGGTACGAATTAACATATTATGATCACGATCGATCTTTAACAAATTTCGTAAATGTTACGTATAAATTCTCCCTTTATTTTTTCTTGCGAAAATTCGAAATAAATGAAAATATTACATAATAATATGAAAGATTAATGTCAAATTGAAACAAAAAAAGTGTAAGATAATCTATTAAATACCATCGCTATTTTTCAATCCATGTCAAAAAGGTGAACTGTTCGTCGGCTCAATTATGAATAGCGAGATTGTGTATGTGTGAATTTAAAGTATAAAATTGTTTATATTGTAATAGCCTTTGGCAAACACTTAGTTCATTCTCTTTGGTTTGTGTTAATTAAATATTAGATGAAACGTTTTAAAAAACTTTTATATAAATATATATTATAGTATATTATTATAATATAGTATATATATATATTATATATATATAATATATATAGTATATTATATATATATATAACTATATATATATATATATATATATATTATTTATATAGTTATATATATTATATATATATATGAGAGCAGAGAAGAGAGGAGAGAGAGCCTGTAGTGTAAAAGTTACTGAGTCGCCGATATTATATGATATATTATATATAGTAATATATTATATATTATTATATATAAATATATATATAATATATATTATATATATAGTATATATATTATATAATTATATTATATATATATAGAGAGAGAGAGAGAGAGAGAGAGAGAGAAGTAGAGAGCCCGAGTAGTAAAAAGTTACTAGAGTCGCCTATTATTATTATTATCATTCCTATTTAATTATTTTTATTTTATATATATATAATATAAATAATTATATAATTATATATATATATTATATATATATTATAATATATATATATATATAATATATATATATAAGGAGGAACGGAGGTCATATATATATATATATATATATATAATATAGTATTATATATATATATGTATATATTTCTATATTATATATAATTATTATATTATATATAAATGTTTTGTTAATTGGGCGCAAGTTTTCAGGCGTCAGAAATCAACATTGTCGGGACAGGAACCTACAAGTTTATAAGCTGTTTTGTATGAATGTTTTCAAAGGTTTGAGATTGTTCTTTTTAAAGCTTCTCCAGAGAAGTTTTATTATAACTGAGGCAGAATGGATTAGCTTGCAAGCTTATTTTGACAGAGGTCGATCAGAAAAGACCCACCATCAAAAATCAATCATCTCAGTTCTTACTGATAGTCTATCTTTACAAACACACAACACACACAACACCACATACAACACACACACTGCACACAACAACACGCGGAGCACACTACACACACACACATAACACAAGACTCTTGAAAATATAAACATTCTATACGTAGCAAGGCCACTCTGTTTTAATACCAATGATACAATAAGCATTATAATATATTAATATATTTTATATTTATATATATTTAATATTATGATATATATATATATATATATATAATATATATATATAAAAAAAAATAATATATATATATATAGGTTATATATAAAATATATATAAATATTATATATATTATATAATATAATTTATAAAAGAGACTTGGACCCCAAAAACGAGCGTTGCGATGGCTAAGAATTTGAATCTGGTAATAGAACAACCCTGCAAATAACTTCAAGCTTCCATTGCTCTATAATAAACTTCTGAAGAAGCTTTTAAAAGAAACAATTCAAACCTTTGAACATTATACAAACATGCTACCTAAACTGTAGTTGTCCGAATGTAAGATCTGACGCTTGATAATTGCCGCCATAACAAACATTTTATATATATATAATATATATATATATTTATATATATATATATATATATATATATATATATATATTATATATATATATTAATATATATAATAATATAGATTATATATAATATATATATTATATAATATATATATATACTATATATATATATATATATATAAGGTATATATATATATTAATATCTATATATATATATTGGTATAATAAAATAAAATAATAAATGATGATAAAATATTATTCATCGCGACTCCAGTAACTTTTGTGTACTCTCGGCTCTCTCTCTCTCTCTCTCTCTCTCTCTCTCTCTCTATATATATATATATATATATAATTATATATATATAATTTTTATATAATTATATATTATTTATATATAATATATATATAATATATATATATATATTTAATAGGGGGTAATATATATATACTATATATACATATATAGTAAGGTATATATTATCGGCGACTCCAGTAACTTTTTACTACTAGGGCTCTCTCTCTCTCTCTCTCCTCTCTCTATATATAAAATATATTATATAATATCTATATATATATAATATATATTAATATATATATATATATATATATATACCTAAATATATATAATATACTATATATATATATATTATATATATCGGTATATATATATATTATTATATATATATATATATCATAAAGTTTAAAATGTCTCTCTATTTATAGCACAAAGAGAATGTAACTAAGAGATGCCAAAGGCTAAAGAACCTTACAATTTTTACTTTAAAAATTCACACATACTCAATCGTCCGCTATCGATTTGGAGACAACAACAGTCACCTTTTTTGAAATGGATTCGAAAAATAGCGTTATTTAATAGATTATTCTTACACTTTTTTGTTTCAATTTTACATATCTTTCATAATTTATTATGTAATATCTTTTCATTTATTTCGCTACTATTTCGCTAGAAAATAAGAGAATTTTAATCGTGACACATTACGATAATTGTAAAAGATCGATCGTTTTCTATAATGTTATATTCGTACTAAAAGCAATGATAGCCAAATTATTAAAGAGATCGGCCTTCTTGTATATATAAATACTTTTATTCTATATCTCTATAATAGACATATATAGTTATTACAGTATACTTGATAATTGCAATATATATATATATAAAGAAAATATAAAAAATATATCTCTCATACCGTATATATATATATATATATATATATATTTATATGGATCACTAATTATGATAATACGTTTGGCTCAGTGGGTTAAGGCGAGCTTTTTTGGCTCGCCTTCGAACGCGGATTTCCTCTCAGTTATGGGTTCGGAATCCCGTTCGGCTACAGGTGAACGGACGATAAAAGAGAGAATAATATATTTTTCTGTAATATTTACGTTATTGTAGTTACGGCATAGTGTAAGTTCACTAATCTCATACACACACATCACACAAAAACATAACAGTCCAACACAAACAACAGAAAAATCTATCATATACCACTCTGTCTCATGCTTCTAGAAGTTGGAAGGCTGCGTATCAGAAATGCGATCCACGCCCGCTTGGCAAGCACTTCCGACCGCGTTGCGCTGAACGGCAGGGCTTGCATATCTGGGGCCTCAATTATCCTTGCACTTTACCACTTGGTCAGAAACCATACAAATACTTTTCCTGACCATTCTCTCCTGATCTCGGATTGAAGGATAACTTTCCGATCTTGGAATTGAAAGTTATGTATGAAAAGAATGCATGATATATATATAGCTATTATAATAATATAGTATACTATATATATATATATATATATATGATTATATTATATATATATATATAATAGTATATATATAATATAAAAAAGAAATATATAAATATATATAATTTATACCATCTGCCGCCATAAGGGACCACGACCTGTCAGTGGGACCTATCGAGAAAGGTCCTAAGGTGACACGGGCCTACGATCAATCCGTTTGGTGGCCAGACTATCGCGATGTCGAAAGTTTTCCCATTACAGTAGTCAAACCCGTTATTCAAAGGAACCTATTAAGTCTGAAGTGGGACATAAGCTATATAGTTAATAAAGAGAAAAGCTCACATTCTTCGCATCCCAAGTCTCTGAGCCAGGATGGCTCAAATAATATATAATATATTATATATATTTATAGTATTATATTATATATTATATAAATATAAATATATATTATGTAAGATATATATATATATAATATATATATATATATATAATAATATATATATAATATATTTATATTATATATATATATATATATATATATAATACCAATTATATTATATATATATATATATAAACTTATATAGTTATATAATATATATATATATATAATATATATATATATATATATTATATATATATATATTATATATATATATATATGACCATATCCGGTTCATGGTGCAGATTTTTTTTTTTTTTTTTTTTTTTTTTGAAATTTTTTTTTTTTTTTTTTTTTTTTTTTTTTTTTTTTTTTTTTTTTTTTTTTTGTTGTCAAATTTTCATATATTGTTATTATATGATTACAAGCCATAATATTAAGATTGTGAACAAGAGAGATATGCGAATATGAACTATTAAAAATTATATTCGATAAAGTAAGCCAAACGTTGATTTTTGCATGAGAAAGAAACATGCTTTATGCTACCGATGAATACCAAACAAAACATATAACCTGAACTTAGAGAGAATTAAAACGAACCCTAACCTACGTTGATCGAGGATGCAGTAAAACACAACCTAACTTATACTGATCGAGGATGCAGTAAATTTCGACGTAATCTACATGAATCAACGCTGGGTAACATTGTTTTCATTCTTTATTTACGGGAAAGAATTTTGCAATTTAGAAAAATATCCCGAGACGTTCGCAGTAATCTCGGGCGCTGCAAACGTAAGAATCGTAAAAATAAAACGATATTTCATAACAATTACCTTTTTTTTAGATTTAAAATTTTTTGATCCTGTTTATTTCCTAATGTAAATTAATTGTTAGCATCATATAATAACAATATATTGTACACATAATCCATAAAAAAAAAAAGCCTATTATCTTGTGACAAAAAAGTACTGCACTTGTGATAAAAAAAGCATGATTATATTTCTTATATATTGATTTATAAGTAATAATATCATATAATATATTAATTTATATATATATTTATATATTAC
>JABUQX010028832.1:27500-37500 GCA_015478945.1 Trachelipus rathkii | reverse complement strand
AAGAGGGGGCGGTAAGGCTGGGCTTCTTTTCGACTTTTGTCATATTCTTCTACTGCTTTTCTTTTCCGATGCATGTACGCACCTTACCCCCAGTCTTGGGGAAGAAAAAGGAGATGAAGAAGAAGAAGAAGAGAAGATATAGTATATATATATATATATATATTACTATATAATATATATATATATATATATATATATATATATATATTATATAATATATTTTAATATATATATATATATATATTATATAGTTATAGTATATATATATATATATATAATATATATATATTTCTTCTGGTTCTTTTCTTTATTCACCTTCCTTCTTTTGCCCCAGTTGTGGGAAGTAAGGTGCTGTACAATGCGATCGGAAAAGAAAAAGCAGTAGGAGAACATGACAAACGTCGAAAAAGAAAGCCCAGCCTTACCGCCCCCTCTGTACCAATTAATTAGTGAGAGCTCGTCACAGACAGAAATTCCACCCTAGAGGCATCATGGTGACCGCGACGGACCCTCACTAATGGTAAATCGTCACTGTAAGGGTTCATCCCCTGGCACAGGTGGGCCAGAACCATGCCCCCATACAAAACCCCGCCTTTCCTTTCTCTCCTATCATGCACCTTTATTCTCGCCTCTGCCAAACTTTCATTTTCTCTCCCTTCAGACATTCGTTCACGACTCAATCCACTGACTCAATCCACTCCCAGCCGGTCGGTTTCCCACACACTCGCCACTATACATCCGCGTTAACCAACCTACTATCATTCATCCTTGTTCCACATGACCAAAACCATTCAACGATTACTTTTCATTTATCTCTCATTTACCCCTTTCTACCCCACACCACTCTCTAATACGTTCAATTCCTCATTTTATCAAATTCTTCTAACACCTAGCACACCCCTAAGATTGGCCATTCTGAACACATTGAACTTAAGATTATTACTTCTTATTCCAGACCATAGTCTCACTACCATTACCATAACACAGGTAACAACTACCCTCATGTAAGACCCTAGCACACTCAAAGACTTAGTCCCCTTGCCATTCACCAACGGGATTAATTCACCAGCCACCTTTTCCTGCCATGCACAACTTCCTGACTACACCTGGCATCGTCCGTCTCCCTTTCTCATCCAACATGTAGTACCCTAAATATTTAACTCAGACACTTGTTCTAGGTGCTCACCATCTAACATAATTTCACACTGAGGAGTGTCCTCCCCTCACAACCATAACCTTAACTCTTATCCACGTTTACTTTCAAGGCCCTCCTTTACACACTGTGCCAAATCTCTCTATCAATGCCTCTCAAACTCTCTTCAGATTCCCACACAAAAAACAAATTCATCCGCATATAATAGGTAGGGCACCCTCCACTTCTCTCCAATTCTCCACCATTCTAACACCATTTCCTGCCATTCCCACCTCAAATTCTTTCATAACCCCATCCAATTACAAATTGAATAACCAAGGAAGACATAACACAACCCTGTCTTACTCCGTTATTATCCTAAAACCAATCACCATTGACAACCATTTATTCTTTACACACGCTTCACTATGCGTCATACATACTTTTGATTCCATTCAGAAGCCTACCGACCAACACATATATCACTTAACACCTGCCATAACGTTTCCCTATTAACTCTATCATACGCCTGTTGCAATCCATAAAACCTAAATACAATTTATTCTTCTTCTTCCCTCATTTTCTCAATCATTGTTTAATGTAAAGATTTGATCCACAACATCCTCTACCATCCTAACGCACCTTGTTCTTCACCCAATAGTCCCTCAGTCACTCGACGCAGCTCTTTCGACCAAAATACCAGATATATCTTCCCTACAACACACTCAATAAACTTATTCCCCTTTAATTTCTACAGTTCCCCTTTTCTCCCTTACCTTATTACAAGGGTACTATTACCGCTTTCTTCCAATCCCTTGGAATGATACCCTCCATAAAGCTTTATTACAACAACTTCAAATCCAATCAATCACCATCTCGCTCCGCTCTTGATCATTTCACTAGTAATTTCATCTATACCTGCAGATTTACCGTTCTTCAATTTTCTCACCCTACCCATTACCTCTCCTTTACTAATAACCTCATTCCCCAAAATACCTATTCCTTCTTGCGCCATCAAAACCACACCCATTCACTAACACCTCATCATTAGTTAATATTGATATGTGCCAGATTTTCGAAGTGTTTCTTGACACCACTCCCCTCACATCATTCATCCAGTTTTACAAAAGCCCATCCTATTCATTATTTCTAAGCAGATTCCCCTTATTCTCATTCGTAACCTTTCGCGCTTCCTTCAGAAGCAGCTTTCCTATTCCTTGTATGTCCTCATTCATTCTCCTTCCAAACTGTTCATTACCTCTTGTTTTCTCCTACGTATACACCTTTTAGTATTTCTTTTTCTCTCCTTTATATAATTTCAAGCATCTTTCTTTTGAGATCTTCATTCATTTGCTTTTAGTACATTCAACCAGCGCTTCTTTTTACCTTTTAAACCGCTTGCTTCACCTTTTCATTCCACCATCGCTGTTAACCATCTTACTTCCTAATTTAGCACATCCACACACTTCCTTTGCACTGAGCTAACAATTGCTTCCTTCATTTGCCCCCAGATTTGGCTCAGTATCAACTTGTTCACATTCAACCGTTTTACTAGCGAGCGCTCTTACAAACTTATCCTTATTATCTTGCACACTTAACTTCTCACTCTAATTTTACCTATTTCCTTTCGTATCACCTTCCTCTCATCCAAGCCCCCACTAACTTTAATTTTACATTAGAACAACATAATGATCCGATAATCCCATTCCTAAACCCCTAACTGGTTTAACACATCCAACAATTACTTCAACATCTCCTTCATTACCAACACAAAATCAATCATAGCTTTTCACTTCGATTACATCTCTACTACACCAACTCTAGTATACTATGGATACTCTTGTGTTTAAAGAAAGTATTACTTACAACACATACCTCTCTCTTCACAGAAATCAATCACCTTCCTACCATGCTCATTTTCTCCCGCCACCCAAAAACCACCTTGTTATACCATCCCTTTTTGACACCTATCCAACCTTTCAGGTCCCCCAAAACTATCAATCTGAAGCTCCTATCACCCCATCCAAAACATCATTCAGATTATTCCCAAAAAATCGTACTCTCTCCAACTATTCCCTCAGATGGACCATACGTCGCAACAAACCACACATACCTTGACCTTTTTCAAACTTAAATTTAAACCGATTAGGAATTCTAGGGACTCACACAATCAAAAGTCTACCAGTAGGCTTCATACACCAGGTCACTCATCAAATTTGCAACTCCTTCTCTCTTCCTCTCTCATTTCTCTTCCACACCAGCACGCACACATTTCACATCACACCACTTATTTTCACCTTTTCTTTCATTCTTTGTTTCAGTCACAGCGAGCAAATCAAATTGCCCTTTCTAAATACCATCATCACCACCTCTCTCCTCTTCTCCTTCAACCATTTATTCCTCTGACATTCCATGTACCCATACGATTCATTAACAATTCGCCGAAAGTATAGGAAAGGCGTTTCAGGCAGATCACCGAACCTTCTCCGAGGCCTGCAATAGCATTCCTGGCAGAAATAGATGGTAGTAGCAGCCAACCCAACTACACCGCCCCTTAGTCGACTTCTACGACACGCGGACATAATATATATAGATATATATATATATATATATATATTATATATATATATATTATATATATTATACTATTATATATATATTATGATATATTATTATATATATATAAATAATCCACCGCCTTTCCCAAGATTGAGGGTGGGGTGCGTAGCAAACACAGGAAACAGTGCAAGTCACGCACATTACCCACAGTCTTGGGAAGAGAAGGTGGATGATGATATATACTTAAAAGTTTTTTTTACCTCCTTGACCCATCTTTACCATGAAAATTATAAATAAATACATAATAATTAGTTTTATATTATATAGTATATATATATATAAATATATATATATATATATATATATATATATATATATTATATATATATATATATTAAAGCTAAATAAATTTTTTTACCCCCTTGACCAATCTTTACCATGAAAATTATAAATAAATATATAATAATTAGTTTATATATATATTTTTTAATTTTAGATAATTACATTGTGCTTCTCTCCTTCGCTTTCGTCTGTTTGCCTTCATCCTCTTTCTAAACGCGAGTTCCGATTTCATATCCTCTTCAAATATCTGTTCCATCTGTTCGCTGCTTACACCATCAAATGTCTTCAGCAGATTCAAGAACACGCCACCTGAAGTTCGCCGACGAGATCCATTGTTGATCATTATTCCCCCTTCTTCTTCTGTCTTTTGAGTGCTTTTGTATAATTCTAAAGCCTTTTCATGCCCTAAAACTTGCACTACTTTAACTGAAAGTAAATAAATTAAATAACTTTCAAAATACATATTACTCGTTTCGCTTTCGGTTTAGTATAATTTTAGCCATACCAAAATGTTAAGTACGATCAAGGACGAGATGATCGAAATTTCAATTATTAAAACCCAATGGGAAAACAACTAAATTTTGAAAAAGCTTACATACGGGTGTAGAGGAGAAAAACTCGAAAAAACTGCTGCAATTCGCTAGTACTATTACTAACTACTGCAGCAGTATTATAATTACAGGGATATGAAACTGAAACAAATGGCAGATCGGTTTTTAAATTTATGACTGCACACCCCTTCATTTCCTTAAAAAGACACTTCATAATCAATCGCTTAAACTTACTAATTAATTCTGGTTTCTGCTCAAACAAAGCATCAGCAATAACATTCCCAAGTTTATCACTATCCCAATCAGGTTCTATAACAATATTAGCCAAGTAGCGAGGCTTCACATATTTTTTATCCTTTTTCTTTTCTTCATCGAAATGACTGTAAAATTTTCGCTTTCTATTCAACCTAAAAAAAAAAAACAAATTTATCTGGGTTAAAAAAATAAACAAATTAATTAATTTCTAAAAATACAATGTAATAAAATAAAGTAGACAAGTACAGTTTTAAAGCTATTCATTAGCGTACAGAATAGCCGTGAAACCAAGTAATAATAATAATAATAATAATAATAATAATAATAATAATAATAATAATAATAATAATAATAATAATAATAATAATAATAATAATAATAATTTAGAAATGATACTAACCTTTTTTGCTTATCTTCTTCAGTTTCTTCAAATTCAAAAGGGTCAGTTTTATTTTCATACATTTTCAAAGCTCGTGTATAATCGTAACTCTCGACATTTCTGTCGCCTTTCAACTTTTTCAAGCCAACTCCCCCAATCTCAAGAGTTAATTCCTAAACAAACATGCAAGTAATAATAATAATAATAATAATAATAATAATAATAATAATAATAATAATAATAATAATAATAAACTTCTTATCTTAGCTTCTCTTCATCTACCTCCTATCCCCAGATTGGGGGTGAGGTGCGTATCATACACCGGAAAAGAAAAGTATAGAAGAATATGACGCAAGTCAAAAAGAAAACCCCACACTTCCCGTCTCCTCTATACCCTAAAGTGAGAACTTGTGGCAGTCAGAAAAATCTACCATAGGGTTTCACGAGACTGCAACGGACCCTCACTGTGGTGTCTCATCAATGTAGGGCTCATCCCTTGGGCAAGGCCCACAACAACCATTCAATCCTATTAAGAACTTTCTTTTCGCCTCTGCCAAACTCACATTCCTCTCTGACTCACTACTTTTTCTTCCGTCACTTCATCCCACTCACCACTATACTTCCGCTTAACCAACCGACTATCATCCATCCTTTCCATATGACCAAACCATCTTAATGTACTCTCGTTTATCCTCTCACTTACTAATTTCTTCACACCACACAACTCTAATACCTTCATTCCTCATTTTATCAATTTTTTCACACCTAACAAGCCCCTAAGATTGTCCTTCTGAACACATTGTACTTTAGACCTATACCTCTTATTCCAGACCATAGTCTCACTGCTATACATTAACACAGGTAACAACATACCCTCATGCAAAACCCTAGCGCACTCAAGACTTAGTCCCTTTATATCCACCAAGGATTTAATTGCACCAGTCACCTTCCTACCATTCACAACTTTCCTATTACACTCTGCCTCATCCGTTCCCTTTTCATCCAACATATATCCTAAATATTTAAACTCAGACACTTTTTCCATTGCTCACCATCTAACATAACTTCACATCGTGGACTCGTATCACTCACTCACTACCATAACCGATTTTAATAATAATAATGATAAATCTTTATTTAGTGGTTTCAAAATTAAAGAATAAAATTACAAAATATTACTAATATAACTGAAAAGGGATTCTGGGGGTGACGTGTATGTCCTATTATTGTAATCTTTCTTTTTTTTCTTAACCTTCCGCCTTTCCCTTGATTGGGGAGTGAGGTGAGCAACATACACAGGAGAAAAGTTAGCAGAAGAACAAGATGCAAGTCTAAAGGAAAACCCACCCTACTATTCAATCATACCCTTAAGTAAGAGCCTGTCGCAGTAGAGAAAAATCTTCCCTAGGGCTTAACAAGTGTGCGCCGGACCCTTACTGTGGTATCTCGTCAATGTAGGGTTCATTCCTTGGGTCAGTCCCACAACCATACCCCTTCACAAAACCCGGTCATTCTTTCCTTTTATGCACCTTTCTTTAGCCTCTGCCAAACTCTCATTCCTTTACCGACTCAATCCACTTTTTATAGCAGCAGGTCAATTTCCAGCACACTCACCACAACACGACTATATGTCAGCTTACCAACCGATTACCATTTATTCTTTCCATATGACCAAACCATTTTAACGCACTTTTGTTTATTCTCTAATTTACGCCTTCTTCACACCACCACACAACTCCCTAACACATTCATTCTTCATTCTCTCAATTCTTCCCACACCCCAAAGATTGTCCATCTGAACAGATTGTACCTTAAATCCATACCATAGTTTCATTACTATACATTAACACCGATAACAACATACATTCATGCAAAATTCTAGAGCACCCAAAACTTTGTATTCACCAAGGATATAAATAAACCAGTCACCTTCCTACCATTCACAGCTTTCCTACTACATTTACATCATCCGTTCCTTTTTCATCCAACACTTCTATTTAAGTATATAAAATCAGATACAGGTTCCAATTATTCACGATCTAACACCGATCTAACGATCTCTCTCACTCCTTTACCATCACCTTTCACTTACACTTACTTTCAAAGAACACACTTACTTTCAAAGACACTTACACTTACTTTCAAAGACCTCCTTTTACACACCCAGTCAAAATCCTCTACCTACCTCTACCAAACTTTCTTCAGATTCGTCACACAAAGTCAAATCATCAGGGTACAATAAGCATGGCACTCTCTACCATTCTCCATCATTCTAACACCTTCCCCTACCTCTAATTCTTTCATCACCCCATCCGTAAATAAATTAAATAGCCAATGAGACACAACACATGTCAACACAATAGAACATGACGCAAGTCGAAAGTAAAGCCTCCCCACTTACCATTATCAATATTAAACCATTCACTTTCAACTCCGTTTATTCTTACCCAGGCTTCACCTTCGACATACATACTTTTGATTCCATTCAGAAGCCCACCACCATCTCCTCCCATAGAGTTTCTCTTTTTTATCATGTGATACGCCTGTTGCAAGTCCATAAAACCTAAATATAATTTATTATTCTTATTCTCTCATTTTCTCAATCATTTGTTTCAATGCGAAGATTTGATCCTCTACCAATTTTACATGCATCTTGATTTTCGCCAATCAGTCCCTCTGTCATTCGACATACTCTTTCAACCAAAATACCAGCATATTTTTTCCCTACAACACTCAATAAACTAATTCCATTATAGTTCCTACAGATCCCCTTATCTTGCTTTGTTACACAACTTCTATATCCAACCAATCACAATCTTGCCTCCAATTTTTTACCATTTCATCAGTAATTCTATCCATAGCTGAGGATTTACCAACTTTCTCACTCTACAAATAATCTCATCCCAAAATACTTATTTCTTCTTACACCATTAGCTATCACCTCTTTATCTTTGCCAAACAGTGCCCAGATTTTCCCGAATGTTCCTCCACTCTCCCCTCCTTATCCATTTCATCAGTTACTAAAGCACAATCCTATTCATTATTCTAAGAAGATTCCACTTATTCTCTTTCTTAACACTTACGTACCTCCTTCCAGAAAGAAGCTTCCTATTCCCATATGTACATCTTCCACTTCATCCTCTCTTTGCTGGAAACAGTTCATTTATCTCTTTTCCTCCTACGTATGAATCGTTCTTCCTCTTTTCTCCTCCTTATATATTCCACACACCTTTCTTTTGAGACCTTATCACTGAGCTTTTAGAACATTCAACCACACCCCTCTTTTTACTTTTAACCGCTTGCATCCTCTTCATTCCACCACTCACTATTGACAAAGCTACTGCCATGGCATCACATTTGCAGCTCTGCCACTCATTGTGAGCAATCACGCTGCTCACCACCTTGGCACATCTGCTGCTATCTTGAACTATAACTAAAGTTTCCTTCATTTTATTTAATTGTTAAATTTTTTGTGTTCATTCTTGATTGTTTTCAGTGCTCTCCTGGACACTTTCATATAACAATTTCAATCTTCCTCACTCAACAATGCTCTTCTTCACATATGCCTCTCATGTCATATTTAACCTTAACTAGCATGGTGACCCAAATATTTCCATCTTAACACTAGTTAATTACTTTTGATCATACACTTGCTAACATTTCACTTATTATAACATATAAAAATAAATCAAAACTTCTTTACTTCCCATGCTTCTACCACTAATATATTCTATTTGTAATATTAATCTTTAAAATATAGCAGTACATAACTGAAAATCGCAGCTACAGCTTCTGCATCATGCAATTTTCTTATTCTGACCAGCCAGAATCTAATGAAATGTGTGTCACGATATTATTATTATTATTGTTTGTACACAGGCTATTATTATACTATCCATGTCTTTGATATGATAACAAATTTGAAGCTAACCAATCTTAGGTGTATTGTCAATGTCTTCTATATTTCAATGTATATTTACATGCCACAGTATACTACAAAAGGCCAAACATTTGAAGATGAAATTCCATTATAATTTAAATTTTTACAAATTACAACACAACCCATATTTTCCATAATATGGGACAACAATTTTTAATAACTTTGTTCCTCTTACCGAAAGACATTCTTAATATTGTTTTCTTGTTATATTATGAATTATTCTCATTTATCTTATATGCATATATATATATATCCTCCTCTCTCTACCTCATATATATACTTATATACCTCTTACCTCTCCTAGTCTCTCTACTATATTATATCATATATATATATATATCTCTCTCCATATATATATCTTTTTAAAGATAATGCAGACAGCCACCACAGTTCTGAAAAGCAAGCCATGAAAGAACGAAAGTCTGTGCATGGGCAGGCCCTGGCCATACATATTTCAAACGTCAAAGGAAGATTTAAATGGAAAAATGAATGTTCAGTCAGTCAAAACTAAATAAAAACTAAATAAAAGTACATCATTGCATTATAAATAGTCCTAATAGAACATAAAATCAAATATAAAGAATATTCACTTCTTGGAGATACAAGAAAATAGTTACTGCTAAAGTGGGAAGATTTGGATAAGATATGGGATAATCTTTTGGAAGGTGTTATGGATTGTAAAGTAGGCAAATGACGACGGCGAATAGGGTCCAGCTGGGAACAATCAATGAAGATATGGCGAACAGATTGCGGGATATGGCTACAGCAAAATTTTCAAATGGGAGGGGGTCCCCGTGACATATAGTGACTAAGTGATATTGGTGTGGTCAATACGGAGGCGT